>JAZBGY010000395.1:0-65438 GCA_037414755.1 Lydus trimaculatus | reverse complement strand
GAAATCGTTGCTTTGCTCTAGTATCACAGCGCTGTTGCATCGTTGCTCGTCGCTCCACTATACGAGGTTCAATAGGAATGCATTGGTTTATTTTCGCCGCTTTGCTCTCCGCTATCATCGCTGCTTTGCTCGCCGCTTCACTATGTGTTTAGCCTTAGCAATCTCAAATAACGCTCTAACAGCAGGAATACAACAGCCAGAATCACAAATCTAAGTACACAGGGGAAAAAGCAACTAACCAGCCTTACAGTATAGAAATAGATTAAAGTGAGATATTTGACCATCTCCCATTATCCCAATCTTTTAGGTACTGTACTCAATGCTTGATTTATTTATACCCACTACTATCGGGGGCTGATTCTTAAACATCGCCATTGACACCTCCAAACAAACTTATTGAACGACTTTGAATTTAGATCCTTTATTTTATATTATAAGACCACCTCTAAAAAATGATCACCGGCGGTCTTAACTGTGTTACCAATTTTGACCCATTCACCTTCAATATGATATGAGCACGAAATTTGTAGTTTTTGGTCAAAATTTTTGGCATTTCTCGACTATTTTGATCGAATTAGAGTAAAATTTGCCATTTTTGAGCAGAATATGTGAAGAAAATGTTTGATCGTTAGAAAGTTCGTCAACGAACAAAACATTGGGTACTACTGACGCCAATAATCTCACTTGACCGTATAACGGAATGCGTGATTGATCCAAAACTAAATGAAAAAAGTTGGAAAAAAAAACGAGAAAAAAGAAAAAGCAAACAAGCAGTAGCTCTGATTGAAGTAAGCAAAACAAGAGATAAAAGGTTTTTGCTTCTTTTGATTTAGATCCACAGGTGTTCACATGTACACCTGCAATTGAAACTTGGAAGTCCGAGTAGTCGGTGCGTTTGAAGAAAGAGTCGCAAGCCAGGTCCTCCGTAACCCTATGAGCTAACTGCGCTAAAACCCAGAAGCGTTATTGATCCAAGTGCTAAAGTATTATCTAAATAGATGCTTAATCCGACGTGATTAGACTGCCAAATTGTTTTTAGTCCAGGGTGCTTGAATTTGTTAAGCCGACCCTGTCGTCAGTTGAAACAATAAGGCCGGATAACAAGGCTAAGGCTGATATTAGACGATTATAGGCAAAGTGATAGTAATCCGTCAATTTCAGAAGGCAGTTATGTTCCTACAGATATCTGCCTCCATTTGACACAGTAATTATAGTTAGATCTGAACATACCTGCCTACTGAAATCGGTACTTCGCCAGATCGTGTAGGAATACCTTTAGAACAGTGGTTCCCGAAGTGTGTTCCGTGGACACCTGGGATTCCACGAAATATTTTTGGGGTTCCCTGGTACAGGTACCAAAATAATTTGCAATCATTCCGGATATGCGAGTGTTCGGCTATTTGTGAAATATTGTTTAAGGGTACCGCTGAAAAACAAGTTTGGGAACCACTGCTTTCGAGCAAGTCATACGACTTGTTTTTATTACCCCAATGTACCTAGATGTGTGAACCGTGCTGTATATAGCTGTTGATGATTGATGAATTTGAGTTTGCTGGGACATACAGTATATGTACGGGAAATTTAACGAAGGTCAATATTCTATTTATAGTTGTAAAATTGTTATCAAGTGGATAATGAGAGCATTTAGCGGTTATCTGCCTCCAGAACAATTGCTCAATTTATGGGATCTGATTTTAGCATATGATTCAATGGAGATTATACCATTATTAGCTGTTGGTATATTAATATTTCGACGTGATAATTTATTAAAAGTAACAAATATACAAAATATAGAAGCTGTATTAGCTGATTTATCATCAATAAGTGTTATACCATTATTGCAAATGTCGTTATTGAAAGAATAAAAAAATTTGATAAACACACACAGAAAATAAAAAACAATTAATTAGATTTTAGTTTTATTACAAAAAACATTAATCAAATTTGGTAATAATGTTATTTTGATTGGTTTCAATTCGAATTGTTCATTATCAATTGAAAACCAATTATCTTCTGATGTTTTATCGATTTTAGGACGAATTTCTACAGTTCTAGCTTCAATAATTTCCCGAACATCTCGTTGTTTACCTTTGATAGATTTCCAACCTTCTTTAACAAAATCAAAATAATCAACTTTTTCAGGACCGATTTTTATCAATAATTTTGATAATTGATCATCTTTATTAATTTCTAAATTAAAATCAACAGTTGATAGATTTTTCTCTGTTAATAAACTACAATTTGGATTATTTACAATTTTATTATTATTGATTTGTTCCGATTTATTGAATCTATGAAACCATTTATTAGTTATTAGATTTGTTTTTGTACAATTCAAACAACCCCTACATGGTGGTGTATAATTAATGGAAGCATTACAATTCCATGTTAAATTATTTTTATAACCGTTAAAAATATATGTCGCATATTCCCTAAATTTACCATAAAACCAATAATTATCTTGTTTAGTTTCAGCATCACGATATGCACCCCATTTTATACCGCCAGCAGCATAAATCGGTTTATTATTATTATTATCGATGACATCAATTCTGATGATATCAATTGGTTGTGTTATTTCTTCAACAATTGCCATTGTAGCATCAGCTAAATTACGAATTTTTTCTAAATTTCCATTTTTCAATAATAATTTATTTATAACTGTATTTGTTTTACCTAATGGTAATATACCAATAGGTATTAAACCATTTGTATTCTCATTTGTACGTCTTAATAAACCAGTTAAAATTTCTGATAATGTACCATCACCGCCAGCTACAATTATTGCATCTGTATTATTATTTAAATCATTTATTAATGTTTTTGCATGTCCTTCTGATTCTGTTTTAATTAAATTTACACAAATACCAGCTAAATGTAATAGTGGTGCACAATATTTCTCAAATTCATCAGTTGCTTTACGTTTATTTGCATTTGGATTTAATATAACTGTAATTTGTCTTGGTTCATTTTGTATTGGTATTGTTTGACGACCATAATATGCTGCTTTCTCACAATAAACACGCATCAAATTTTGTGTTCTATTTGGGAAAGTTGGAACGATAATTTGAAATTATGGGCATTTTTTTTGTAATACTTACTCGAAAAGTTCTTTTGTGTATTCATAACCGTATAGTAGTGCAATTGATGCAAATATTGATTTTTTCCAATGATTACGCAGAGTTTCTGCTGTTTTTATTATAAAAGCCATAGTAAATTGAAAAAAATCGATGGTACTTAACCTCACTTTCATTTGTCAAAATTTTGAGGTTAACTTGCAGCAGTACCAACCGCTGAACTTCAAACAAACCGGGACGATAATCTAAAGCCTCGTTTAGAGTAGTCGACTTAAAGATGTCAATCATGAGGTATATGTGGCACACGAGGTTATGTTACTGCTGGCACACTTACGCTAGCAGTGTAATAGAACAATCCCTAATTTTCTAGAACTTCATGAAAAGTATAATGTTTTAAGAAATATTGAAGGAAGAACATATTGCGAGCGTTGGGATTGCCGAATGGTTAGGAAGTGACATTGTGTTATTTGACCGATTTTCAGCATCATGGTTTAAATCTCAGTCAACTCGGCTAATCTTAACTATACGCCCATCAAAAAAGGAAAAAGATCAGCCACCTAATTGTGACTCTAGAAACATTTGCTCCTCGAAAAAAAGGCCTAAAGTCCGCCATTCAGTCTGATCTATAGAATGAAGTTGTAAGACTATAATCGGATGAGTGCGACTACTCACGCTACTACAATCATTTCCAAACACTTCTCATTGTGCTTTTTCGCAGTGTTAAGCACACCAGTATTTGTCTTCTTGCGCTAGCATTGGAGAAAAGCAGTAAGAAGTTGTAGGAGACGATTTTTCCATCCGAGATCCAACACGGTAGGATGTAGGATAGGAGTGGGAAGTGCTGGCTGGTCTGGTAGTCCTACAGCATCCTACAAGTTCTACACCCCATTCACGCTCCAACTGTAAACCGATAACGAAAGATCGTAACTGGTTTAGTCCTACAGATTGGAATTGTGAATGGCTTGCTTAACAATAAAAGTCAATCCCGACTGGTAGTTGGGAATCGGACAACCTCGTAAGACGCTCAGAAAAATTTTTGCCATAGAAATACAAGTGATGGAACAATTGAAAATGAAGATCTATGTGAGAATAGAAATGATAGGATGTTGAAGAACTGAAATAAAGTTTATAAGCCAAATCTCTATTAACTTTCTTATTATTATGTTTGTTTGTGTTTACTATCAGTTTTTCATAGACACATTTTGGTGCAACGTCCCTATAATGCCGATTGGCTTTTTGGCAAAATCTCCATATACGGCCGGCTTTGGCAATCAGCATAATTGGGATGCGTCTTAAGCAATTAAACTAATCTGAATGGGGCTTAACGATCAAATTTGAAACTAATAAAGATGGAAAAGCGGCACGAATTTGGACTTACCATTAATGAGTGAAAAAGTAATACACCGACTATCCCATGTGAATTAATTTGTTTCAAAATAGTCCACTTCTTTGTTACAAATATAAAACAGTAGCGCTACAAATCAGACAAGGAAAGCTAGGTCCACCATTCATCTGTTTCACTTTTACACACAAGATGATGTACAATTTAATGTTGCCAACCGGATAAAAATAAAACCTATATTTTATATGAACAATTTTCAAAAATTGTTGTAATTTAAATAATTAAACAATTCACAACATCCTATTATATTGTTGGAATTATATTAAATAAAATCGTAATTTTCTTATTAGATCATAATTCTTCCAGAAACCATCCAAAGATGTTATTTTATCACATTGTTTTTTTAATAATTTTTTATAATTCATCTATTAATTGTAAAACGTATTATTTTAATATAAATAAAAGAAATAATGAATTTTTAATATATAATCGTATAAATTTAAATAAATCAATCGATAATTATCCAACTAATAATTATTTAAGTGAATTAAGAAACATTTCTACAACAAAACAACAAATAGAGGTATTTCCATTATTGTTATTTTTATTTAAGAAAAAAAAATTAATTCGAAATATTTCAGGGCACTAGAAACGTCTATCCGTTACTTGATCCCGAATGGAATTATAATGAACGAAATATAACAAGAGAGAAACTACCACCTTATATCCATAATTTATATAAAAATCTAGCAAAAAATATCAATGATGATGATAGTAATGATGGTAGAATTAATTTCGGTCCTATTCGAATCTTATTTAATACAAAAACTTATCCAAATTTAATCAAATTCAATCTAACTAGTTTAAATCATAATTATAATAACAAAGATAATATTTCCGATATTGAATTGCATTTTTATTTAAAAATCGATAATGATACGATCGGTAAACAATTAGTTTTACGATTATTTTGTATTGATGATCATAAAGATTTAAATGAAACTTCAACAATAAATCCAGATTCACACAAATTATTGAATGTTATCTACATATTGGAAGCGGAAAATGGATGGCAGGTAATTTGTTCAAGTGAAACTTGAGAAAAGCGTCTTGCATCAACTTGTCAAACAACTCGAGATGGATATAGTTTGTAACCTATCAGTTAAGTCGAGTAGTTGCAAGACTCTTGAGCGTTTTACTTGTTACAAGTCGTCTAATATAAATTTGTTGAAGATTTTCAAATTGAAGAATCTTTTAAACAATACCAAGGATAACAATGAGAGCATCCATCTATTATTGACAATCTCTAAGCCGAATGAGAATCAATTTCGTTATTATCAAGATATAAATAATGGAACATTACGAACATTTCTAGTAATCAAATACGATAACGTTGAACAATATTGTAAGATTATTGGATTTTTCTATAATTATAGGGTTGATAGATAGAATTTTTTAATTACAGACATTCAACGTAATAAAGAATCGATATTCCAACCAAGTTCCTGTCGTCGTCACGATCTATATGTTGATTTTAAAAAATTCGATTATAGTAATTTCATAATATCACCAGACGGTTATACAGCTTATACATGTTTTGGTAAATGTTATAAAAATTCAAATATATTACCAAATCATTCGAAATTAGCAATATTAACACAACAAGCATACAGGAAAACATTGTGTTGTGTACCAATTGATTATACACCACTTGTTCTGATGTATTATGATAAATTTAATGATGTTGTCATCAAAATTTATAAAGATATGATTGTTGGTCATTGTGGGTGTAGGTAGATTTTTTTTTTTTTTTTTTGGTGATACAAATAATGACCAAAGATGTTTTATTGTAATCAGAAAAAAATAATAAACAAACAAACAGTTTTTGCTTTTTTAAATACTGCGAAATGAAAATGATTTTTTTTTTGTGTTAATTCATCGTTAAAAAAATTAACTTTATTCCATGGTATTACCATTGGTTTGTCCTTTGTGTCTTAATGTTTTTTGTAAAACATGCGCATCAGCTGGTTCAATTCGTTTATAATAATGTTCTTTGGTTTCAACAACTTCAAATCCGAATTTTTTATAAAATTCTATGGCACCCTCATTATTGACTTGGACATGACTGTAATTATATTATTAATTTAATGATTATTTGTTCCATTATTGTATTTTGAACATACAGAAATATACTATCGAAATTTCCATCTTGTTCTACATAATATAAAACATGTTGTACCATTAATGTACCAATACCAAGTCGACGATATGGATATAAACAACCTAATGTCATTATATATAAACGACGACTTTTCTCTGATGTATCAATACGACAACATACAGCACCAACAACAATATCATTATAATATGCTAATTTAGCTAATTCACCGGCTTCCAATACATCTTTATAGAATTTATCATTATAAGATACAGGAAAGACCACGCTATTTAAACGTTTCAATTGTTTTATATTATGCGGTGTTACATTACCAAGTTCTATATTTGCCCTATAAATGTAATTAATATTTTAGATAAACTACACGAATCTATTTGAATAATCACCTAGTCATTTTGTGTGTTTTTGTCTTTGTTTAAATAATATTTAAAGATGTAACAGAATTTTGCACAAATTTACAAAAACTTGCACTAACAGTGTATATGGTTACGACAATTTTGACAGATGACATTTTAAACACATTGTTTTTATTGTTAATAAATAATTATATATTGATTATGAATAGATGTAATTATTGATAATTTAAATAAATTATGGAATAGTTTAGGTTTATATTTGTTATAATTGCAATTTAATTGTTTTTTGATTAAATTAGTGTGATTGTAGACACATTCGTTATCCGCCAAAATTTTTCGTGAATCAACAATGCCAAATCTAGTAATTTTTCAGTAAATCTACCGATTTCAGATGAATTATCTTTGGAAAATGAGCCAGTAGTAGGCGAGTAGGCGTCATTTCTAATCATACTAATTTAGGATATTTAATGATATTGAAGAGATTCAATTGTATTTTCCACAATCCTCGTGAAGAGTCGAAGACAGTCTTTGATAATCTTCCAAATAATTGGGTCGCCGTCTTATCATTTGCGGTTTATTTATCACTTCTTCATCGCTATATCAATATCAATTGTTGACTATCAATAATAGCTACATGTTTAATTTCTGGTTATGAATTTATCTTCAAGTATGCTGTAGTGCAACAGTTATATAACTGTAACCTAGAGAACTTTCATGAGAATTTAAAATGACCGGTCGAGAGTTGAACTGCTATATTTTGATAGTGGAGCCAGGGCCGGATTTAAGAGGGGACTAAGGGAAGTTTTTAGAAGTGACATATTGCTATCGAGAGGAAGTGGAGCTGTGGAATCATAAGTTAAGACCCTAGTGGCGGACTGGCAAATTTTTTCGGCCCGGGCAATTACTGGTATCCGGCCGTGGATATACAGACTGATACAGCCGAAGCTACAGTTTCCGTCGTTTTTAGGGCCTAGCAAACGACGGCTTTTTACCGCACTAATCACGCGCGGTAACCGCAACTCTGATGTGCTGTAATCGCGATATAGTCGCAGTCACGAACGTGCGGAATCAGTGCGATAAGAAGCCGTCGTTTGCGTACGCCCTCAGAGAAATGAAACAAAAACACAAGCATAGAGGGTACTCTGTCTAAAAGTGACTTCATAGCAAAATGGACCTTATCGATAAAAGCGTTTCTGCGAAATGAGAAAAACGGCCAATATCTCTCAGAACCTCTATCCTTGTGTTTTTGTTTCATTTCTTTAAAAAAAATGGAAACTGTAGCTTCGGCTGAATCAGTCTGAATGTATAGTAAGTTTATGAAAGATTGATCTTGGGCCAGCATCCTGTTCCTTGGAGCCCCTGGGAGAAACAATGAGTTCTGTTATTCTAGAAAAGCAAGTAAAGTTGTAAATCATATTAACGCATTCTTCATCAACAAAATACAAACGAAAAAACTTTGTAGTCAAAAAAATACTCCTAATATTTTTTTTGGATGTGCTGACACGCGGCCCACCGGGCATCTGCTCGGCTGCCCGGCGGCCCAGTCCGCCACTGTAAGACCCATATCTAAGAGTTAGAAGTTATCGATCAATTAATTGGTATAAGTACTTGTTATACTGTTGAGTGCGAATGGCGGAAACCGAATAGGTGATGAGAAATCCATGCTTGATTAGCTTGAAGATAATTGGAAGTAGACTTATTGGGTGGTATGATGAAAGCATGGTTGGATCTTTTCCAGATTTTACTATCATTATAATTTGAGCTACTTGGTTTTGGCCAGCATGTGTAAGACACTTGTATGCCTGAATGTAAATTACGGTACGGTTTCTGAAAGTTAGAGCTATCAGAAATGTCAAATCGGCCTTGGCTCAACTAGTTCAGTTCTTAAAAGAGTATGAATATACATTTTCTTGGAATAGCTAACAACGAATTATGAGGCATTCAATGCAATTTCAAACATTTTAATATCGGATAGCACTGTTTTTTTTTTTAAATAAAAATCGCTTATGAGCGCATTATTCACCAGGAGCGCCGTCGTCGTGTCGCTTTCGCTAACCCCAGTTGAATTGGGAAAAGTGTGAAATCAAAACAAAGTCAACTTAATGACGGAATTGATAAGAGATAATGTGAAATTGATAAAAGAGAAAGGTCAACACATGGTTATGATAAGAAACCAAAATTGCGTATTAGATATACATATTTTAGAAAAATAAACACACTGGACTTATTAGTGTCATAATAAGTGCTTAATGTAAGATTATAGAAAATGAGTAACAGTACTTGTCTTTTATGCAACAAAACATTCGTTTCAAAGTATAATATGCAAAGACATATACGAAATATACATTCGACTTCTGGTGAGTTTTCCACGTTGCTCTTGGTATAAACTTAACAAACCAAGATAGTTGATTTGTAGCTTAAGTACCACGTAGTTAATTGAAAAAAAAGCTATTTTGTAGCAAAAACATTTAGGACTGTTTCATCTACCCTTCCTAAATTTCGATATAAAGACGACCTTATCTATTAAGACTGATTTTATTACAGCCTACGCTTAAGACAAAATCGATCTTAAGTCGGGATTTAAGAAGGGAAGCGAAATCAGACCTCATCAACTTAATCAACCCTTATAATCACTTATTACGTTTATAGTAAACAACAATTAGTTAAAGAATGCAGATTACTAATTGAGGGCTAATTAAATCACTGAATCCCTGTCAAAATTCATATCACATATAAGTTCAATTAAACTTGACCTATTTTGATGAAAATTAGCATGAAATATTTATCAGAATAGGTCAATGTACTGATAACGCTTAACTGATAAGGCGTTATTATGGCGCGCCAACCGCAAAAACAACATTCTCTTATTTCCTGTTTACTATCCTATGCGAGTTGCTGGTTTACCAGATATTTAGAATAAATTAGTGATAAAAAAGTCATCATTAAGCAAATTAATTTGTAAACGCGAATCTACTACGTATATGAATTCATATACGTAGTAGATTCGCGTTTACCGCTAGTAACATGTCCGTTGAAAAGATGCTACACAAGAACTCAAGTAGTTTATCAGGGGTTGTATATACGTATATACAGGATTGGTGGCTCAAGTGTCGCATTGATTCGAGATTTGCATTTTGTAGAAAAGGGACAGAAATAAAAGTTTTAAGAACGTATACGGTGAGACCTCAGTAGTACCTTGGAGCAGTCAAAAAGGCAGTACACGTTCTTAAAACTTTTATTTCTGTCCCTTTTCTACAACATGCAGATCTCGAATCACTGCGACACTTGTGCCACTAATCCTGTATAAGGCGAGGACACGACTTCCATTTGAGTATTTACGGCTACGGCCTGCAAAACTCTAAACTCGTACAGTCGTAATAATGACACAACTTGCAACAATTATTGCAAATACACTTTGGACTTTTTTGTCACATCCAGTATATAGCGAAATTTTTTTAAACAGCCAATTAGCATATTTGGCAACATTGCTATACATCCATACCAATCGAATAAAAAAATACCATTGTGATTAATTCAAATTTTAATTGAAATCAAATAGAATTGTAACATTATCGATTCGATATTTTTAATGGAAAATAAGTATTTATTAATATTTGATAAAAGATGAGGTGTCTCATTCGGAATGGTACATAAATTATTCAACAAATAAACGGCCTTCATTGGCTTTATGAAGTAATTTTAATTTTATAATGTTGGTATTTGATAGAAAGTTTTGATGAATGTTGCGTATTGTTGGTTATAAGAGGCGTTGTTGTGTTGGATTTTTTCTTTTTTTTTTGATTTTATTTAAATAAAATTGGGAATTTTGTGTAAAAAAATTTAAAAAAATATCCATACAACAATGTTTATTGTTAATCACACAATATTGAATTTGTGAAAAAATTATTTTAATTTTCCTTTATTGTTTATAACAAATAATGGCTGAATCTGATCTAATTTGTAACGATAGTAATTATTTAAACAATGAGTCTTTAATTAATACAGATAGAGATGTGGAAATTGTTGAAAACAATAATGATGAAGAGGTTATGATACCACAACAACAACAACAACAAACTAGTAGAACACCAGAAGATACAAAAACAACAAGAAATAATGGCAATGATGATGATATTGAAAGTCCAACAACACGACAACATTATTGTTTTAAATGTGTCTTTTGTGAACAAATCCTAACATCAAATGATGATCCAAAATTATTAGAATGCTTACATAATACTTGTGGTAATTGTATAACACAGAAGATTCTAGAAAATCATGATAATGGTATTGATAAAAGTAAATATCCAACACCCAAAAAAACCACCGATTATACTAATTTGTTGATTGTTATTTTAAGGTCATGTTGTATGTCCCCAATGTCATATACCGTGTGAACCAGAAAAAATCATCGATAATCATTTTCTATTAGAATTTTCAAATAATGAAGATTCAAAATTGGCCGAATTGAAATGTAGTAGTTGTAGTGATGATGCAATGGCATCTAGTTGGTGTGAAGATTGTCGTGAATTTATTTGTGATAGTTGTGTACAAGCACACCAAAGGTAAATTTGTATAATTAACACCTGTATCCTATTATAACATAATTCTGATTTGATTTTAGATTAAAAATCACAAAAGATCACACAATCAAACCGAAAGAAGATGGTTTAAATGAACAACAAAATCTAACAAATAATCCAACAAATAATTTATTATGTTTGATACATCCACATGAGAAATTATCGTTATTTTGTGAGAATTGTGATAAATTAACATGTCGTGATTGTCAATTGATTGAACATAGAGAGCATAAATATAAATTTACAAATGAAATTGCTGTAGAAGCACGACGTTACATCTCAAATATGCTGCAAGATGTCAAGTATTCAAAAAAATTTTCTAAAATTATACAAAAATCGATAAATTTTGTTTGTTTTTCCACAGTTACAAAAGAACATTATTGAGTAGTGCAATGCGTGTTATTGATGATCGACAAGCATTAATTGTCGATAAAAAACAAGCTTTAGTTAAAGAAGTTACGCAATTAGTTGTGAAGTAATCAATCCACTTATTATTAATTTTGTTTAATTAACAATTTTTTTATAGATTAACAAATACAATAAACGTACGTGGTAAACAATTAGTATCTAAATTAACAGAAGTATGTGATAGTAAGCAGAAAACATTACAAGAGAAAAAACAAGCATTAGAACAATTATCAAAAATGACGGATCATGCAATTCAATTTACCCAACATGCTTTAGATAATGGTAGTGATATGGCATTGTTATATAGTAAAAAACAAATGACTGATTATTTGAAAAAAATTAAATGTAAACGTGCTGATATACCAAATCCAGAAGTTCCTGTACGAATACATTTAGCTGTTGATAAATTTCCAGAACTTGTTAAAGGTATAACAACTAAAAAAAAAACAATATTTTGTATTATCCAGTGTCCAATCAATAGTAATTTTTATTTCACAATTTTATGCTCACAATCTTAGGTTTATCTTCAGGTAACATTCTATAGATCAATTATTAACACGTTCCGTGTCGCGTGGGGCGTATACAATCCCCACTTGGAATTCTCATTGAAAAACGAAGAATTCTTTAAAAATGTGTGTTTGTTAAAATAATTCCTTAAAAACTGAATATCTTGCTTTGTTGTCCAATGCAATTTTCTTACTAATTATGGTTTTGTAGTATTGAAAAATTGTAAATCGTATGTTAAAAACAAATTTATTTAATTGTAAAAATGTGGGTCGTATACGTCCCATGTGGTCTTCAAAAATCGGACCGGCACGGAACGTGTTAGGCTAAACACATAGTGAAGCGGCGAGTAAAGCAGCGATGATAGCGGAGAACAAAGCGGCGAAAATAAACCAATTCATTCTTATTGAACCGCGTATTGTGGAGCGACGAGTAACGATGCAACAGCGCTGTGATACTAGAGCAAATCAACGATTTTAAACAATTTTGAATTCTCTGCTATCATCGCTGTTCAAATCGTTGCTTAAAATGGAAATTGAGGCATTCATAAGTAGTGTTTTTATTAAAAAACCTCTGTGGGACCAAAAAACAATCATTCAAGCAAAAAATCCTGAGACAGGTCGATTTTTGTTTTGAGGGGGACACATTTCAATATCATTCGCGACTTTGTTGCGTCAGCCACCTAGCCCCGGCAGCCTCCAACTAATGAGTCTTAAATAGCAAGGGGGGTCAAGTAGCCCCTCATTGGAAAGGTCTTTTAATTCTCTATATGGTGGTATAAATTGTTTTCGGATTTTTTAGATATTTTTGGAGAAATGTTGATTGTACTTACAAGGAAAGGGACACAACTGTCTTTCTCCGATTTTGATAAAACTTTGCATACAGATAGAGCATCAAAAAATTGAAGGATACATATATTTTCACATTAAGGGGGTGAAATTGGCCCTTGAAGTTACCCCCCAAAAACAGTTTTTTCGCTGTATCTCGAGAACCAAGCAAGATATCGAATTCAATCAAAAACTGAAATATTACGCACAGTCAGTACTAAAATACCACCCAGCAAACAACACCCTTCTATTTTGCTGGGGTTGAAAAACATGTGGGGGTTAGTACTTTTTTGTCTCCCTTGGTAATATTTTTTGAAAGTTCAGGTTGTTCTTTACAGATTCATAAACCTCATTGAAAGACTAAAGTTACCTGTTTTTGGATTTTTCGATTCATTGCTGTTTTAAGGGGTTGCAACCCCAATATGTAATAACGCACAAGACGCATGATTAGCAGTATTTTCGTAATTAGAGGCTAACCGAAAACCAAAATGTTGATTTTAATGAAAAAATATATTCGAGAAAATGGAAATATGAGAGATTGTGTGATACAGGGTGAAAATAAAAATATATGAATTTTTATGATAATCAGATCGAAATATACTTATTCTTATTAATGTCTCTTTTGTACAATATTTCACGGTAGGTACATATGAATTGAAATGACGATACTCATTGTCAGTGAAAAAACGCTTAAAACAGATATGCCTTCTAAATATGCATGGCATAAAAGCGACTACGTGAAGAACTACCTGATATTTTGCAGACACAACTACAAGTTTCATTTGCAGAAACGTCCCATTCAACCTGCAGTGCTTGTGGCGCCTCAGCAATAATGAGATGTGGTTGATGCAAACAGCATCTTTGTTTTAAGCATTTTTTCATGTAGTATCATTATTATAATTCATATGTACCGTGAAATACTCTACAAAAGAGACATTAATAAGAATAAGTATATTTTGATGATAGTCATAAAAATTCATATATTTTTAATTTCACCCTGTATCACACAATCTCCTATATTTCCATTTTCTCGAATATATATCATCATAAAATCAACATTTTGACTTTCGGTTAGCTTCTAGTTACGAAAATACTGCTAATAATGCGTCTTGTGCATTATTACATATTGGAAGTTGTACCCCTTAAAATGGGGATGAATCGAAAAATCCAAAAACAGGTAACTTTAGTTTTTCAATAAGGCTTATGAATCTGTAAAGAAAAACTTGAATTTTCAAAAAATATTACCAGGGGAGGCAAAAAAGTACTAACCCCCACATGTTTTTCAACCCCCGCAAGATAGAAGGGTGTTGTTTGCTGAGTGGTGGTATTATAGTACTGACTGTGTGTAATATTTCAGTTTTTGATTGAATTCGATATCTTGCTTGGTTTTCGAGATACAGCGAAAAAACTGTTTTTGGGGGGTAACTTCAAGGGCCAATTTCACCCCCTTAATGTAAATATGGGCAGCTCAAAAAAAAATATGTGTCCTTTATTTTTTGATGCTCTACCTGTATGCAAAGTTTTATCAAAATTGGAGAGGGACAGTTGTGTCCCTTTCCTTGTTAGGTAACTACAAGACATATCCATGATAGCAGCACGATTTTATACGCCTCACTATGTGTTGGCAAATTTTTATCAACGCTACATACGATCGCCGCTTTGCTCGCCGCTTCACTATGTGTTTAGCCTTAAGAATTGATTACCGATAAACGAATAAAATCACAAAATTATGATTTTTAATTTGTTAATCAATTCTTAACAAGAATCCTTAATGTTTTAATTGTTTGTAAATAAAAACAAATATAGCGTTGAGCTTTTATTTCCAGTAATATCTGCAATTGGTCAAATTGTTGTTGATGGTCGTGTATATCCATCACAATCTGTATCACCATTAACATCAATACCACCACATGGTTCACCAAGTCCAATACAAAATCGACCACCACAAGAACAATCACCTTTAAATATATCACAACAACAACAACAACAACAATCGTTGAATTATCAAATACAACAACCACCTCAACCACAAACATTCCCAACAACTAGATTACCACCACCATCATATCAATATTCATCATATTTAAATCAAATGGCAACACAAAATATCGATTATGCTGCACAAAAAATTGGTAATAATATAACAACACAACAACAACAACCACCAATTAGTGGTTTACATCAACAAATACAACGAATGTCGTCTGTATCACGACCAGCAATGCAAAGACCTATATTGCCACGATTAACAACAACTTCTTGTGGTATGAATCAACAACAACAACAACAACAACAACAACAACAACAGGTAGTTTATATTTTATAATTAAACAAAAATTTATAAAATTGTTATTGTTAAAGATTTTGACACGTGATCATAATTATCAACAAGTATCATCATCAACACATCCACAAAGAATATTACAAGATCATAATAATCTTCGTGGTTTATTACAACATAATAATAATCCAGTTTATATACAAACAGGACCTGGACAATATCAAGCAATGCAACCACAATTAGCTCAACAATATCAAAATCGTTTTACAAATCAACAATATCGTCAACAAAATCCTGTAAGAGTAGTGGTGCCAAATCAGCAAACAAATCGTTTATCAAATATTCAACGTCCATTTAATTTACAAACTAATACAGCAGCACGTTGGCATATACCACAACAAACGGCAAATCACCAAATTGCCACCAATTTAGTTAATAATAATAATAATAATAATAGTAGTAATAATATTAATAATAGAAATATACCATTACCTACAATAAATGATAATTTTAAAATAACATTAAAACAACAACAACAACAACAAAATCAATTAGATATAAATAAAAATTTACCATCAACAGTAACATCAACAATACCAAAAACACCAAGTCCAAATCATATACAAACACGTACAGATACTGAACGTAATTTAGATAAATATTGTGAAGATTCTGTTAAAGATTTAATTGCAACAATTGCAAAATTAGATTCAAATGGTGTACAAGTTGTTGCTGAAAATCGACAAAAAATTGATCAAAATTCATCACATATTGTTGATAGTTCAACTGGTGATAATTGTTCAACAACAACAACAATACAACAACCACAAACATTATTAATAACAACAAATAATAAAATTATTAAAAATAATAATGATATATTAGATAATAATAATAGTGGTAAAGATGATCCAAATGAGGATTGGTGTGCTGTATGTATGGATGGTGGTGAATTAGTTTGTTGTGATAAATGTCCAAAAGTTTTCCATCAATATTGTCACATACCCAATTTAAGTGTTGAGTAAGTCTTGAATTAATTAATCGCCTTATCATTATTATCAATTTTTTTTTCTCTCAATAAATTAAAGGGAAAACGATACTTGGCAATGTTTATTATGTACGAATTTTGCGGATTTTCCGGAAAATTTAATGAACGAACGACAAGAAGGCGAAATGAGTTATAGAGAGAGGAAAATAGCGGAACGTATAGTTTTAGAATTGTATTGTCAATACGATCCTAGTTTACCATTTAGAGAAGTTATCGGTCCTGAAGTAATCATAAAATTTCGCTTATTGTTTTATTTAATCTAAAATCGATTATTTTCAGAATGTCGACTATCATGCAATCATTAAACGTCCAATAGCGTTAGATACAATCCGACAAAAATTAAATTGGGATTCCCACGAACATTACACCAGTATGGAACAATTATTAAAAGATATTAGATTAATGTTTAAAAATGCTTATACGTATAATCCTGTAAGATTATTTAAATTTTTTTTTATAAAAATAGTAATTATCGAAAATTTACAGGAGGATTCTTTGGTGTATAATGATGCTAAAACTTTAGAGAAATTCTTCGATGAACAATTGGAAAAATTCCTACCTGAATATGCTTATGAACAATTCGATGATGATGATGATGACGATGATGATGATGATGTACAACCACCGCATAAGAAATATAGACGTATCATTAGTGATTGATGAATTATAGTTACGACAATTTTTTTTAACTATTTTTTGATTATTTATTATTTTAATCTTAGCAATAATTAGATAATTATAAATAGAGTGGGGTACCTGTTTCTGTAGTTGATCTATAACGTTTGCTTCAAATTTTCATTTTAATTACTAATTGTTTTTTAAGATTATTTATCAATAAATAGCGATATTTACTTGTTTATACAATAATAATAATAATCAAGGAAATATATCAAATATTTGATAAAATCTTTTATAAAGAAAAAAAAATAAGCTAAACTATTTTATTACGTGCATTATTTTATCGATAAGCGTCCTTTACCCGGTAGATAGTGATAATAAATATTTAAATGTCGTAAATTGTTTAGATTACCCCCAATTCTTTGAAAAAATTGCCGGATCTATCATCCCTCTAGTTTGCTATTGTTTACACTACTACAACAATAGCAACGCTTGAATGGTTTTTACTACATCGTAATAGATGGATTACATAGTCAATAATATGCTTCTTCTTCTTCTTCAATTTTGATTACTTGTTGATAGTGTTTGTAGTGGTGGTAATGGTAGCATCATCGCTGCCGCTTCCAGTGGCATCGGATTGCCACAGGTGGCTGTATATATAACGGTCGATCGTCGGTTGTTGTCGGCTGAATTGGCCACCCTAGACAGCGCGTCTCCAAACATTGAAACGACTAGTGTGTATTTGTTGCGAAACTAAAAGCGACACGCGGTCTGCTAGTATTCACCGTTCTCGCACATAGGTACGTAAACCAATTTTTTTTTTATCAATTTTGGGGATGACATTGAAACTTTTTTGTAAATAGGGTTGATTCTAATTGATAAACAAATTATTGTAGTATTGTAAATTATTTATTTGAATTAATTAGCATATTCATATTTTTATTGATTAATTTTGGGGGTAAATGAAGTATTATGTTAACCCGGCGCATCCACCATAATTATAATTTAGATGGGATTGTATTCTTTACAATTTTGTTTCAATTCGATAGGAAGTGTAGTGTGTTGATGTAAACTTTTAATCTGTAAATGGAAACTTTTCAGTTGACACATGCAAACACAAAACCCTACGTAAACTTTTAATTGAAACCTGTTGTTTTAGGACTTGTAACACTTTACATCTTCCATTTTTATTAAATCAAAAGCTTAGTTGAATGTGTTAGGGGTTTGTTTTTTCTAAAAAATAATACAAACCCTAAACCTACACGTGTACATATTTGTTATGAACGGATCACCGGTTTTCAACTGAATAGAAAACTTTATAGTAAAAATCGATTTTATTAATAATTTTAGAATAAATTAAAGTTGCGTTTTTTTTTTATCAAATAAATTCGATTTTTTTTATTAAAATAGAAAGGCTCTGTTTATTTGGGGGGAAAACTACAAATGTTCAAAGCAAACATCTGTTTGTGACGCGCGTATAAGTAACGAATATACAAGTTAAATAACATTAAAATTACTTTCATTAATTAAAAAAGTTAGATGAAGGATTCTTGTAAATTAATAATTTTTGTTAGAAATCCTTTACAATCATCAAGCGATCAAGTTTTTATTTGTTGCTCTCTCAATTTTGTTTGCAACCTGATATTTTCGTATAAAATTAGAAGGAAGGTTATTGTTGAATTTGGATTGAAATGCGAACAAGGATGTTTCTATCATCAATTCGTTATATATATATTTCCTATTGTTTTGTTTTCAAATAAACGCGATCTCTGAACGAAAGATAAACATTACATAAAATCGATAATAACGTGTTCCTCTTGGAATATTTGACTTCATTTAAATGATAACAATAACAATAACGAAAATGATCTGTTCACGGGTAGATAATTTTTGAAAACAAATAAGGTTGTTAAAAATGGAAACAATTTTTGTGTTTTTCTACAATTGCCGAATTCGAATCAAATATCGATTTTCAAACAGTAGAATGATATGAATTTTTGCTGTTATGTTTTTCTCTTTTGTATTTTCTCTTTCATTGAACTGACATGTTCCTTTATTATTTTTGGATATTGTGAAACAATATTATGGTTTCTATGGTTATAATCGCCTTAAGAGAGAACAACACATTTATTCGTATTGGTGAAGCAGAAGAATCTCATTTTCTCGGCAGCTTACAAATTGTTGATATTAATAGTTTCTGTATGATGATTCGAAAAAACGAAACAAACGATATAAAGATTCTTTTATAATAACAAAGAAACGAAATTTATTAACTTGAATTTAATATGATGGGGGAAAAACTCTTTTTAAAACAATCATTAGCAACATCGGCATCTGGATCTGCAGAAAAAAGGGAGCTGAGACCCAGATTTTATACAAATTTTTCGTCTGTTAACAAAAAGCTTCAAAATTGCCTTGTAAAAAATAGATGAAAGATAAACACATCACAGATGCTGATTTACACTTAACTACATCGTGAATAAGTTTGAACTACTTCTATTACTGATTGAATTAACGTAGTAGATTTTATATTTATTGTTGTTATTTTACAACAAACTACTTTTGTTATTATTTTGTTGACGTGACCAAAGTTTCTGAAATTAAATAGTAATTTAGTTCCCTTTATTGTTAACATAAATAGTTCTCAAAGCAATTAAAAGTTTCCGCTAGATGATACACACAAAATTAAATCAAAAAGATGTTGTTTTGTGTACGTTGAAATTTTTCTACAATAAATACTAGCAATTCAACAAACTGTATATAAACTTTCAACAACATAATTTATTTGATTGCTCCATATACCGAATGAATGAAAACGATTGCATTCAAATCTATTTCGTTTCGATTTTATTTGTGAATTTTATGATTTATTTCGCTGATAAATACGTTTATTGACAAAATTTTCATTACATTAATTATTTCTTTTATTCTCAACAAACAAACATCTTGATAAATGTTGTCTTTATTGAATTGTAACACATACACACACATAACAGTGTGATACCGTCATCTTTTATCCTACTAAACATCTAGAGATAATAAAGGAAACGTTGTAGATGCTTTGTTGAACTTTACTTCTTTTATAAGATTTCTGAGATTATAAAAGAAGTGTTTTTTGTCAAGACTTTGGAGAAAAACTTCGGATTTTCACTACAAGAACATTTTGTTGTTTTTTTTCTCGATTCATTACTGTATCGCAGTAACTACGATAGACAGTTTTTGTAAGAATTGGACAAGAAAACTTTACATTTTTTTGTGTGACTTATGTTAACGCTTTCAAAATAGTCTCATGTAAATGTGAAAAGATTTTATATTTTCACTGTTGGACGACGTTCTGGTATTTTTGGTATATCCTTCAAGTTCGATCGCTTCTATTGTCTGGAAAGCTCGTTCTTCGAGTGTGATTTTCAGCTTCGTAAATCGAGTAGGAGCGTTGTGGTATATCAAAATTGTTGGAACAAGCAACACGTTGAATGTGTGGGTTTATTTTTCATGATGCAGTATCTACGCGTTGCGTGCCGCCTACATTTTAGCTATCTTCTTCCTCATTGCCTTCCTCAAACATCGCATTACTTCCAAATGAAACCGCGTTTATTGACGGTTTGATCATGTGGAACGGTATCATAATAAACGACACCATTCTAGTTGACAAAGACTGATTGTGAGTCTTTGTTTCTACGTCATAACCATCCACTTCTTTTGTTACGAAGTTATTTAGGATTTCAAGGTTTGCGCTAAATCGATGCAAGATCGTATTAGATGCATTTATTCTACAAGTTCACGGATGCTCAATCTATGATCTACCCTAGCATCATTGCAACAACATGAACTTCAGCATCGGATTTCGTAGCCGCTCAGGTTTTGCATCGCCTTCAATGCAAGTTCAGTCTGATTTGCATAACAATTTAAAACGAATTTCTACGTTGGTATGTCGTTCTTTAAGAGCAAGTTTCTGTCCTACAAGTCGCCACACGCTTACAGATTGGATATCATTGTAAAGTTTGACTTCTTTGTGGATAGATGTGGACAATAGTTTTGTTTGACGACCATTGGATTTAAGTTGTGAAGGCTTATGAGGTTGTCACAACAATTGATGCTTCAAGAGCTAGTGCACACACATCCTTAGAATTATAACTGGGAGAATAACGAACACGGAGGATTAAAGCTTCACAATGGATGTAAAGATCTATGTACCTACAGTACAAGTTCTTATTGTAAATTGTGTTGAAAAACAAAACAAAAAACAAAAAATAAAACATCAACCTTTGAAAAATCCGTATTTCGCACAATTGTTGTTTGATTCCACTTGTAGGTTTTAATTTCTATAAATAATCTACTTGAAATTGTTGGTTGATTTAACTCTCTTCATATTCTCTTTAGAAATATTAGCTGGAATCAGCTATTTCTAGGATTGAGTCAATAATCATTAATTAAGTCGCATAACTATATTTTCTAGTTGGTTAAATAGAGAAATTACGCATTGTTAACTCCAATACAAAATAATAATGAGTTATTTAAACGTTAATAAATCTATTTTGGTTTGTGTTTATGTATGCGTATGTAATTGAATTTGTGAATTTTTAAGATAAAACTCCACCAACAAACGTACGCACTTTATAATTCAAATCAGTTTTATTTGTGTTTCCATATTTCTGTAGAGGTATAACGTACCTATCTTTCTCTCCCTCTCTCTCTCTCTCTCTCATTTCACTATTCCATTGAAGTTAAAACCATAAATTATTACATTTGCAAAGCTCCATTTCATCTTTGAAATTTACGTCTCATCGTTGTACACAAATTTGTATGTTTTACGACAGATATGTAACGAGATAACCGGAAACTGTCGTATCATATTTAATGTTTATGTTTTACAATAACAACTGATTTTCTAATGATTTATACAGAAATAGGTACATCTGTAAGTCTCTTATGACAATTTAATATAATTTATAGAAGGTTGAATATAATTTAGTACTAGATATAGGCATAATAGGGTTAGGTAACCGAGGTCTCAGGGGCAAGAAATACAGTACTATGGCCTTTATCTCGAATATATATAGAATGTCTCATGTAAAGGTGTACGTTCTCGTTCAACTAGAAGAACAATTTAGAAAGTAAAATCTAAGTAAGCGATAAAAGGTTCCGGTTCCTACTAGAATCATTGTCAGTTTTATATGAAATGCACCATCTAGTAAATATTGATTTTCTACGACGGCTAAAATGAGTAAAATTAGAACATACTACCACTGTATGGTAATCATCGTCTGAAGAAGGCATTCAGCGATCTCGTTTGGCTGGAAGATCGCTTCGTCGTTGCAAGTCTCGTGAAGACCGACTTCTTAGCCTCACGGTTACAAGAGATGGATTTCAGACAAGTAGGTTGATTGCGTTTGTTTGGAGGAGAGCAATTTCATCTTTTGGACTTTTCAAACCAACATCTTCCATTAACTGAAATTCACAAAGCTGCCCGAATTGCGTGGTGTCAAGCACGACGGATTCTCCAATGAATCGCGATTTTGTTTGTGGATGACCGTAACGAAGTGTTTGACGATATTGAGGAGAATGGCGAGATTTGCGGTTCACTGTAAGATGGCAAACATACAGCGCTTGAATGCCAGAAGTCATTGTGTGGAGTGCGATATGTCTTGGACGAAAATCAGATGTTTATCCCGGAGAGTCTTAACGTCCATTGTTACATTGAAAATGTCCTTGAACCTTGAAATGCTATTTTCCAGTATGATGATGCATCATACCGACATCACGAAGAGGTATCTAGAGCAAACTCAATTGCAACTATTACCCTGATTTGCACCGTTATCAGTCTTATCGTCGATCGAAGATGTCTGGGACATGATGGGTCAAAGATTGAGAAATTTGGCAAGGCCCCCATCAACAATATGGTCAATCTTTGCACTATTGACTGTCTAAAATATTGATGTTGCTATATTGCGTTTTTTTTTCTTTGTGTAGAATCGTTCTTGATTTATGTTAGATTGTAATGATCCTACGATCCATTACCAATAGTCTGTGTTTCACATCGTCGTTTTTTTTTTCGCAGGAGGAAAAAATACGACCACATTGTGGAATAAAGCAGAATGCAATACTACACAAAACCGAATATTTATTGGATAATAAATTATAAACATGAAATCTATAGAATGAGCTTCTATTATTAAGGTTTTCCATTTCGTTTTCCTTTACGAATTGATATTAATCGTCCAGTATATAAATTTTTGTGTGGAAAAAGCCACATTAAACAGAATTATAACGACAACATATTATAAGCTTTGTGTAAAAGTTTTATACATATTTGACGAACATTTTGTGGTATTTTAGGTTTAATCCAATTTTTGTTTTTTTCATTTACATTAAAATGAGCAAATAATTTATTCAAGGAGACATATATGTTCTTTTATTTTATCGCTTTGAACTTTTTTGTTAATGAATTCATTGTTTAAAAAAAAAAATAACGATTTCGTTCAGTTTCAGTTTAGTTAATTTACTGAAACTGAAAACTTTTCCATTAAACAAACAAACATAAAAGAGTAAAATATTGTTGAAGTTAAATATTTACACTTTCATGTATATTTTAAGATGAACGATTTGGTTTAGTTTAGCTTTTAAAAAGTTTTCTGTGTTTTGATTAAATTTCAATGATCGAATAACTTTCGAAAAACTGATGCAACCTGACAGAACGTCTCAGATCTACCTATTATAGGCGATATTTAATGATTCAGTGATTTTTCCGGGAATACTGTTGTAGAAGTCGCTTTTTAGTAAAGAATCGTTCACTTTTCACACTAACAACAGGTAAGTAACATAGATGGATGAGGAGATTGGTTGAAATTATTTGCCATTAAGTCACAATTTTAACGATTTGCAGTTTCTGAAAGTTCATGCTTCAATGTTTAAATGTTCATCGGAGCTTTTAGTTCCGCAAACGATACAGCAAATTTACATAATTTAGGCATTGTTTTCATGGAAACTTGACCGGAAAAAGTTACGTAAACTAAATGAAGCTGAAACTCGTGTGAATTCAAGTTGATATAACAAAAAAAATTACCATAATCAGTTTCAATAATATAAAAATAAGTTAACAATTTACATTTTTATGTTATTGTGGATGTGTTGGTAATTTTTTATGTATTTTATAACTTGAATAGTGATAAATGATAAAAATTTTACGTTTTTCCCCGCCCATGTTGAAAATCTTTTTTGAAATGAAAGCTTGGGAAATTTTTATTTTATAATAAAGCTGCTGGGTCACAATTCCAACGACAGCAATCTCTTTAGTTTATGCCTGACGGCAATACAATAGAATTTCCATTTTTATCTACAAAGGGGCCCATCAGGTGTCTGATTCGTTTATTTTTTCTTCTACGTTTTTTGTCTATTTCATGAAGAAAATGTGAATTAAAATTAAATTCAGATTTTTTTTCTTCAAATTTATTTGTTTGTAATTTTGAACAATTCTCATATTTCGATTAAACAATCTACAAGTTTCCTAGGTATGTTTACACTGGCTTATACCTTTTCAGCATGACCTGATCAAGCTTGTGGCCTATATGGCAGGTATCTATCAGCATGTTTGTTTTTCATTTCTGTTAAACTAATATTATTATATCGGATTGGTAAGTGCCGATCAAGTGGAAAACCCCTAAAACCATACACACGCACTTACTTGAAATATAACAGTTGATAAAATAGGATAATTGTTTTAATAATTCATTGAAATTTAACAGAATTGTTGTTGTTTGACTTGTTGAAATGGTGAAAAGAAAAGCGAACTTCTCCCCAATATCCCAAATAGTTGAATTTTAGATGAAATTCCCTGGAAATTTTCTCACTGTTGGATTTCTTTAAAGAAATGTAGCTACAATGGTGGAGATTTATTAAAATTTCACGAACCATTAGCAGACTTGGTGTTATTCTATACAATATAGACGTAGAGAGCTTTCATCGAATCACCTATACACACACCTGGATGATATTTTTTTGTTTGATTCAAATCATAAATACGTTTAGTTAAATTTTACGGCCGTTATCTAAAGCTTTAAAAGCTTTGCAACTTTAGTTTATAACTAAAGTATAGATGTTGAAAGTTTTAAGTATGATTGGTGGTTGAACTGCTGTAAATCGATGGAAACCATACGATAAATGCCTGTAGTAATTTGAAATTTAAATAATGTCTGTATAGTGGGGTCGTAATTAAAACATAATGTATTTCACACTGAAAACAATAGTGAATCGGTGAATAGAGGGGTGTTGCGCTTCGTTGTTGGAATACGTTTGCTCGTTTACGATGGACTTTTATGTCTATCCTCGACAATTGTTTGAATACCATCCGTAATTTAACGTGTCAGACAAGGAGTACCGCAAGTCACTTGGACAAAAAAAAAACAAACACTAAAGGAGGAACACTTGTAATTCAACGTTTTGTAGAGCATCACGTGACTTACGTTAACATATAAATCAGTTCTCGTCCCTATTCTTTATTGTTTCATCTCTACAACTGTATGTATCCAAAGTTCGTCAGTAAAAACAAATTGAATGGCTTTTTACGTTTTCTCCCTTTTTCGATTATTCTATTGCGTCAATCTTTTGCTTGATAGAATATTTTTACGATACAACGTTCTCATTGATTCGTCTTTCCAATTCGTACAGCTATCGTTACGTTTAGTACTAAAAATACAATTAAAAACAGTTTTAGAGTTTTTCCTCCAGTTTATTTAAGACGAATCAACAAAATGGCTAATGAACCAATTCGATCTATGTAGCGAAAATGAATCGACCAACGCTTGATTGATCAAAGGTACAGTTTGTTGTTTTTGGTGGATGCTGTACCATTCTAAAACTGGAAGGAATAAGTTAAATTTAAAAATTAGTTAGGATAGGCTAAATTCTATATTTTGTACCGATGGTAATTTTTTTGTTTGTTTTAATTTGGTCGGTGTGCGTTATGATTTTAATAAACAGCAATATTGAAGGGAATGCCTTTGATACACCATCTCTTCATAATGAAATTCTCTTCACAGTATGTAGATACATACATAGATTTTATCATTTTAATTAACAATAGATATTGGTTGTTTGATAAACAATCCAATACTGTTTGGGACATAAATTAAATTCGAACCATATTTTTTTATTGTTATACCTTTTATGAAAGAACTCTATAGGGGAGTTTCACTTAAAACGTGCAATAATTCAAAAGATCCAACTGTGAAATTGAAAACTACCTATAGCTTTTTCATCAAGCTAATACCAGCCAATATTAGTTTTGTTATCATTGAATTTCGTTTTCTGTTTCAGACATCTACATTTGGACCTGTTCAAAGGTAAGTAAATTTTCGGTGTATTTACATAACGCGATTGGTACCTACAATTCAATTTATTTCGGTGCCAAAAAGAAAAAAAATTCGTCTTGTTGACGTACAAGTCCTATTTAAATAAAATTTCTATCCATCATAAATGAACAATTTAACGCTGTATTCTTTGGAGCATCATTGAAATATGCTAGTTGATCTGGGATTTAAAAGTCAAAAGGAATCGACCATCCTTTCAAATAGTTATAAGGGTGAAAATTACCAACCCTTAACGATCACTATATTCTATATGAATTGAACATTCAGTTGTCAATCTGTGTCAACAATAGCATGTCACCTGTAGTATTATTTAAAGAAACAATGGCCGTAGCTGGAAAATCGTTCTAAATTGACTATTGATTTTGAATTTGAAAACCACCTCTCGCCTATATTATAATAGAGAGAGAAACGGTAATTTCACCTGTTGTATCTATCGGTAGTAACGTTTCAGCATATATGAACGATTAATTTATTCTGAGAAAAAAAAAACGGATAAAGATTAATAGTGAAAAGTTTCCTGAATTCAAATTAAATTTCACCAACCTGACCTATTTTATATTCAAATGTGATATTAAACAGGAAATTAAACGACTGAATAAAACATCCAAAGGTTAAATATTTTAAACGTAAGATAGTGTAGTGGTTGGGTTAACTAAAATCATCGGCTTTTGTAATGGTTTTACAGTTTTTGATAAACAATTTAATTCAGTTGCATCAAGATAAATTGTGAGAATAAAATCCAAAAAATCCAAATAGAATTCGTTTCGAACATCTTATACGGTTTGTGTCAAATATTCTCAATCTGATTTATTGATGATTCGATCCGTTGATGGTAGCAAGGATCAAATAACGTCATTTTATAACGTTCAGCTTGAACGAAACATTTGATTATTGTGATTTATTTATCAAATTTTTGATTTGAGATACGAGAAATCGTCATCTTTTTACTGAAAAATTGTTCTCTATAGACTATAACAAAGTTCTTTCATTATTTTGATAATTTTAATTGAATTTATGTTGTAGTTCCGGCAGGAAATTCGTGTAACAAAAGAGAGGAGATTGTATTTTCATAACAATCTCATTCATTTTTAGTTTTTTTTTTGTTAATTTATTTTTTAATTTATCTTTTGTTAAATCAAATGGAATTCCATTGTTTATGTTCACAAAACTTTCTTCGGTTTATTTTTGAAATAATATTCAAATGTTGCATAGAACTTATTAAGATAATTACAAAGCTTTAACTAACCAGTAATTTGATATAATTAAAGTGTTAATTATGTAGATGCTTTCAAAGCATTCAACTTTACAAACTATCAATCTCTTTATAACTGTGTTAATATCAAACTACTAGAATTATTAATTAATTAACTAGATTTAATTACACGAACAATACCAAATTACACATTTAAACATTTATTGTCAACGTAAATACTGTTAAAATTGTTTTCATCCTGAAAAAGTTTTTATTAAACCGCCGAGATCCGAACCTAAATCGCGATCTTGCCGGGTTGACGTGTTACACATGACGCGAGTCTCATTTATTTCAGGCAGAAAAATAAGATCCGCAATAATTACGAAAACAAACCTTCTTGAAAGACTGATGAAATTATCTGTAAAGTGACATTTCGGAATTCGTGTATCGCCTACACGTTTGTGTGTGGGATTAAAGCGAACTGGTGAATATTCACATAAATTTGATCAAAATGCCTTCATAATGTAGACCTTGTAGACTTTGATAAGTCAAGAATAAATCACTCTCTGTTCGATCGATTTGATAGAATCTCGGTCGACTTATCTTAAAGGTAGCAAAAATGATTAGATTAGATTATAGAGGTCGTTTGTTCTTAACCCTCCATCTATTGATATCCCAAGAGCGATATCTTTTTAGCAAAGTTAACTATCTCTCTGGGAGACCTCTTCGCCACTTCAACAGGTGATAGAGCCATACTGCCTAGGTGGGTGGATCTTATGTGAGTCAAGGCATCACTGTCTGCTTTTCCCAGTTTTTTTGAAGAGCCCCGTTACCAGGCTTAGTTCGTGCCTGCTTAGATCGTGAAGCTTTTCAGCATTCTGAGGCAAATAATCAATAAACTTCTTTGTCTGTCACATTCCTGAATAGCGTCTCCATTGGAGCATTCTTTTGCTCTATTCCCACGTACAGATTTCCTGCCTTCTCTGGGTTTTGGCTAGTCCCGACCTATGAGTGGAGCCATAGCACCTGTTCTTGCAAGGTCATCGACTATTTCGTTTCCAGAAAATGACTGATGCTCTGACACCCATGTAAGGGTATGTTTATTGCCCTTAGCCAGTTGTTTTAGAGATTAACGACATTCCCAGTCATAGTGGCCCAGTTTCACTTTTACGTCGTTAAAGTCAAGCCGACTACCTTCAAATAGATTAACCGTAGAATAAAAGTTTTTGTCATATATTAGATTTAATGCTTAATTCCACTGTGTGGATATTTCTGTAAACACACATTTATTATGATCAAGTTCTGACAAAAAAAAAGAAAAAAAGTGTACGTACATATTGATTCGCGCTCGGTTTAATCCTTTCGAACATCATTTATCTTCAACAGATTATATTGAAAATTGATCTGTGCGTTATAAATAATTGAATATTAAAATTTATTTGATAAATTTAAATAAATGAAAATATTTCTTCAATTTATAAATCCTGATACATATGTTCGGTTTTATTAGAATTTAAATATTGTAAACATTTTTTTTTGTTGTTGCAAAAAATCAACAATTGAGTGGTTTATTTTATTGGTGGGGTTAACCCAGTGTAGGCCCGCTAAAAATTAGGCTAGACTGCAGTAAAATTCTTCGTCAAGACTCCACAGGCTTCAAAATGTGACGTTTCATGATGTGGGGGTCATTCCGGGCTTTAGAACACCTCAGTCACCGATAATTTGTAGCGGTTGTACCCTCCTCATGTCGGGTCTAATCCAGTGGCGATCCAGATCTAGGATGGAGTAAATAAGGGTCCGTGAACCGAGCGCCAAATTTTAGCCCTTGTCGTAGCAGAATTTTACTCTTCTAGAAAAAATGTATGGTTACAGCATCGATCCTAGGTATGTAACCGCCCATGTGCTACAAGAAAGATACGATATTAAAGAAGGACAGAATGGGCGACCGCTGGCTACGCCACTGGATCGGTCATATGACTGCAGATTCTGTATTTTTCTCCATATGAAGGCGAAATCTTACTCCTACTCTAGTTTCAGTCATTAATAATCTCAGTATAAGCTAGTATTTTGTAGGTTTTGTAGAAGTGCTCCCAGGGGAGTACCAACGTTTTCTACCACATTAATGGTTATATTTTGCTAGCTCTCATGGTTCTTTTAAACGAATTTCAATTTAATCTGCGCCCAAGGCCTTCATTACAGTTAAATAGTTTCCATAGAGTACACTTAAAGTTTATACAAAGGCTTTTGAAGCTTTCACATTTATTTTACTCTTGACCAAAAGTTGTGTACGTTTGTTTATGATACTGTTGTGTATTATCTTTTTGACCCTACCGATTGTTGTTAGAATAGAACATGGTAAGATTATTCCCCAATGATGGAAGAATGCTTCAATCCACTGACTGAATTGCGTTGTTTATTTATTTTTAATATACCATTATTTATTTGTTTGATATTTTATTAATATCTTAATCCTCATCTTTATTTTAATATAATTAAATAAATTTAAATTAGTGCTCATCTGCATGTTTCGAATAAATGTATTTATAGTGAAATAATAAGGAAGGAGATGATCGTTTTTAACGAGTTCTTTGAAAATGATTAATGTTCATACTTTAGAAACACTTTTCCCACAAAATCACTCGTTTACAGAGTTGATAAGCTCAATAATAATTTATCATTTTCTCTGCTCGTTTTTTGTTTTATTATAAATTAGTGACTTTTGGCATATATTAATGTTTGCGATAAAATTTTATTCGCTTATATTTGGAACATTCTTTTATTGTTTATTTACATCTGTGACAGATATTTTTAAATCAATTGATTTGGGTCTCTTTTATCAATTCACCATTAATGCCATTCAATTCCTGTAAAGTAATACTTTGTGGTAGTTGCATTATTAAGATTTTCTAACTTAATTATTCAATTCAGGATTTACCAAATTGTTCCATTTCCGGATCCCATTTGTCAACAACGTTAATTAAGAAAAATATTAGCTTAGTATACGTTTATTCTAAACTGAGTCAGGACACGTTAATTATATAGAACATACCAAAATACACCAGAACACAACATCATAAATGATGTGATGTAGGAAATCTGTATATTTTGTGAAATTAAACAGACCAACGAATATTCGAATATAAGATAGAGTAGGATAACATAAAATCACCCCATGTATTTCACAAAAGAGGTAGAACAAGGTAGAATGAGAACTTTGTGGTGCACAGTCTAAACTGTTTCTGTGTCACATATGTCTTTTGTCAAACAATATTCATTGCTTTAACATAGGTTACACTTTGAAACGAGTTCCCTTTGAATTTTTTTCGGTTTCTGTTTGAGTATTTTTCATATAAAACCACCATTCGCGAATTGTTTTAATCTTTAAAATTGTTATTTTTATCATTTTATAGTTGATAAAATGAAGCTTTTTTTAGTATATATAGTGTTTGTGTAATTTACGAAATGAAACCCTTCCCTAAAGATGAGCCTTTGATAATTTTCTACTGTTGAAATTCTGTTGTTATTATGATACATTACAACAATGGCTTAAAACAAAGTTACGCTAGATAAATTAACGAAATAAAGCGAAACAATAGCTTTATATTTTATTAAAATCCCCCACAACAGTGCAGTTTTGTTAGATTTTGCCAAAAGAAATTAAATTTTTTCTAATGTAAGTACACATTTGAATCTATCGATAAGCATGCAACTGCGTCACCCAGAAAGAGCAAGATCGCTGTGCTTCAACGACACGTCGACTGGTGTCAGTGCTCCAATTTTGCCACAACATAAGTAGAACTTGGTCTTATCCAATTCGGTCTCCAAATTTGAATGAACCCAATTGAATGTGTGTAGGTCATCGTTTAAAACGTTTGTTTCAACTGGAAAGTAGCTTGGAAGATTTTTATTGTCGGTTATAGCAACCCTGGAATGAGGAACTACACGAGGCCAATGATTCTGTCATCTGAGGTGACGCCACCTTTTTGGCGTGTAGTAGTGCAAACGATCATGTCATACAGATTTATATTTAGATGAAATTTCAACATAATCTTATCAATTTGTGTCTTTGTCTACATCCCATTGTTATAAATGTGGAAAACTCAACAATTGTATCAAGTGGAAATATTTACATCTTTCTGTTTTCTATATTGGACGCCGATAATGGTTTCTATCTAAATGAGAAATGATCAGCATCCGTAAATATTACGTATTTAATGAGATTATAACTCTTGTCTATACAAGCACGACTCTGTATATTAATACGATGAAAAGCAACAGTTTGTTATATTAGACTGTGACTATACTACTATAACAAACTGTATAATATAGATAACAAAAAAAAAATTACAAACGCACAGTCTAACTATATTATATATTCATCCTTATCCATCTCTCCTTTCAGCAAATATACAGTCAACAATCTAAATATACATTCTACTTATAAACGAGCTTATTCACTAATTTTCTGTGCGCATGTTACAGGTGTATTGATTCTGCGCCGTTTTCCTGATAAATTCACGTAGCTCACGCACTCTCTCAAAGCTCCTTTCTTTCATCTTTTTTATATTGTTGATAATTAAAATTGAATCAAAGATGATGGATAATCGAAAAGCTCAAATATACCTACACAACGTTTTAATATTGAGTTTATATAAACAATCCAAAAATACAACAAAAATTTTCCAATTTTCCATAATTCACTTTTTCAGTTTATGATTAAAACAACAAACAAATTGGAAGCTTATTCAGCATGATGCAACTCGTTCAAAATAATCAAAAACTGTCAGAGTTTAACTTTTTGATACGAACTGATTCATTCCTCTGTTGACTAGACAATTGGCTTTCTGTAACAAAGAGATGCCTGCCACCCTATTCCACCACCCGCCAAAAGAATTTCGAATGGGCTGCATGTTTTGTGCTATAAAAATCGTATTTTAAACATTGTTGACAGTTAATAAGACTTGACAGCTTTCAGAGATAATCGTGACCCCTCGAGATGAGAATATTTCAATGTAATTTTATTAAAGAGTTCCCATGTTAAGCAGAAGAAGAAGAAGTAGAAGAAGAAAGAAAGCTCATCTTTTAAGATGGATAAGCAAATGGGATTATTAGCGATTCTTTTTATTTTCTTATATACAGTTTTTATTCGCTTCTAACTTTTTGCATTTTAGTGGTTGTTTTGTAAATAGGAAAAAAAAATTGACCAAATTTTAAGTATGCTACTGGTGCATCGTTACATTACGAATCGAATTTTGTCGTATCAAAAATAAGCGTACTATGAGATACGATTAAATTTTACTGAATTAAGTTTACAATATCGTTACGAGTGTCCCATCAACAAAGAGCCATTTGTAATTAAAGTATCATTACAAATGTCGCAGCTGTTGTGCCATTTTTAGACGTAAATTTTAATATCTTCCAAGCGGATATACACCTGGAACTCAAGATTTCTATTGTAGTTATTACATTTTTTTTTCTCTGTTCGCCTAACTCTTATTCCCATTTACTCTCTGACACATATCAGTTTATGTCAAATAGACATTTCATATTATGTGTGTCTTTTCTAAGTGTATTGTCTCGTTTTTTTTTATATTTACGAAATTGGATCAGAATAAATCCATCATATTTGGGCAATAAAGATAAGAGAATTGTAAATTTACAAATTTATATTTTTGTCAAACAAATCAAAGAGTAAATCGTTTGCGTTCGAAGCTTTCCACTATTCAAAATCCACTACACATACACTCAATTTTGTGCTAGAAACATTCCGATTTATTACGTACATCATACCCTGCCCATTCTGTATCAACATCCGTTGTACAATACTGTTCTCTGTTATCTAGTGTGGAGTTGGTGACAAATAGTGTGGACAACAACTTAAACTAAGTCTCCAGTAGCAATTTCGTCGAGGAAGTAGTCTCTTGTAGAGTAGATTCAAGGGGTGAGCTTCCTTTCTCCTTATTGGTAAAGCTCCTTTTACACCTAGAACGTCTCGTACCTTTGACCAGAGAACCTGGAATCGGAGGAGTTTTAGGAGTACACGGCGATGGTAACCGCATACCCTTCTTCTCCCAAAGTGAACCTATCTCGTGTTTCCCAGCACCATGGTCCTCTTATTGGCAAGGCTCCCCTTACCACTAGATGAGTGACAGATTATGGGCTTCCAGTAGACAGCGCTACCATTATCATTACTGAGCATAACGCTCCTTTCCTGAGTATATTGGGATCGGAGGTTATACACAGTTTTATGGGATAACAGTGATGGTAACCGCTATCCCCAGTTCCAAATTCTGAGGGTTATCCCTGGTCCGTTGGTAAAGTTTCCTCCGCCTCTAGACGGGTGATAGGTCGAGAACTCTGTCACCATCCGTACTGAACTTTGCGCTCCTTTGACCAGACAACCTGGAATCAGAGACGCTTAGAACAATTTTACTGGTATAGGGTGATGGCAACCGTATACCTCCTGATCGTTACTCTTTTTGGCTCGGTTTCCTTTGCCCTTAGAAGAATCGCAGGTCGGATGGCTCTACCACCGATTATTACTGAATTTCATGCTACTTTCCCCAGATTCCTGGAATCGAAGACATTTATTGTTTAGCCGCTCACTTTTGAAGCTACGTCGTCCAAAAAAGCTCTCATCTCCTGGTGTAGTTTAAACAATTAAAATGCTCAATTTAACCTATAACCGTGGTGTTTTTTTACAGTTTTTATTGTTTATTTTCTCTAACATTTGATGGAATTAGTCGACTCTTTCCTGGTAAATTTCAAATATTCATTGTGACAGTATCGATTTGGAAGCTTTTGAACATTTTTTATGTCTTTTTACCTTTTTTTTTTGGAATAAATTTTTGATCAATTCGCATAAAATTTATTATTAAATAGATGTTTTAGTGTTCAGGTTCCTATTTTCACTTCTCCTTCATTCATAATTTATTTATAAATGAATTCAACAAGTGTGTTCCACAATTTAGGTCAATTAGAATCTATGACGACAACACAACATTATTGATGTTTAAATACACGCTCTCCTCTACAATTTAAACTAATTAAAAACAAAATCGATTTAGATTATGATCTAATGACAAGATAGCATCGTCAATCAGTGTGTGCAACTAGTAGACAACTAGCTTCAATTCACTACTTTCACACTAAACCTGTAATATATCATTTTGTATTATGATAGTTGCGACAAATAGCGTTGACGTTGATGGATTGACGAATTTTATAGTGTACCTACATGTACGTATAGTACATACAACGTTCTGTTCGTTGTGTTGACGATTTCGAAAGGACGACAACCGTTAGAAAAACATTTCCATCTTTCGATTTATCACAGATAATTGTCGTCGATGTTGGGATTTCAACAAATTTATAATGTCGGCCCAACAATTTCCTTATATTGTCAACATAATTCATTTTCACTGTTTTGCTGTAGAATTAGAAATAAATCAGTTGTAGACAGATTGTGTTGAATGCTCGCTAATTTAGCAAAAAGACACGAATACCAAAAAAAAAAAATTGTTTGAATGATGAATAGTTTCCAACAAAATCACCGGAAATCCGAGATACCAATTAATTTTGCTTTATTATTATTCAATTCAATATTATCTCAATTGTAATTAGTGACGAGTTGTTGTATCAATTACAAATTGAAATTCAACGGTTGAATGTTCAATAAATCGATAAATTATAGAAGAACGTTTAATTGCCTGCAACCAGAAGTGGTATGGACTAATTGCACCAAAAACCACTTTTTTGGTCATTCGATTTCCGAACGATGAATTTATTTGGTGAATTTTTTGTTTCATTTTCGTGTGTATTAACCATGAGAATAACTCCAATTAAACTTGATTACTTCTATGTTTCTCCCATTTACTTTCTCTTTATATTTAGTTGTTCGATAATTTACCGTTTTTTTTTTTCTTCCACTCTCGCTCGCTTATCGTTCGGAAATTGTGTAGTGTTGAATGGAAGAACAGCAAAAATTGAAGAGAAAAGAGGAAATCTTTTGTGCGAATTTTCCTTTCTAATACAACTTGTACTTGAATTCAACAACAACAACAACAATAACAGCGACAACACGGTTGAAGTTTTTCTGTTCTCGTCTCTATCTGTGTGTGTGTGTGTGTGTGTGTGTTGGTAGAAAGGGAGATCACGTCGAAATCGTCATCCGAACACGCTCTAAAACGTGCAGAAGTACGCTTTTTTCAGTTAAACTAACACCAAACTAGTTTAATAATATAGCGAGTTGCGGATATGGTTGTATTGTTGTTATGCAACAGTCTGAAACTTCAATCCAAGTTCACTAATTCTATAAGCCTTATTGTAGCAAATCCGACAGGAATTCGTAACTTTTGAACATCAATAACAAAAACACTATTTACCTATAAATAGAACTAATATTCAGGTTAATTAAAATCTATGTCGCATACAATTAATTCGAATACTTACTTACTTGTAAGTTAGATTTTGCTTAAGCAGAAAATACCACCGTCTATATTTTAATTAATTACATCTTACAGACTCCATGACCTGCTTTTATATTTTCCCAACCACCATCTCTCTAGAATTTACTTATAAAGTACGATTTGTAGACAAAATCGTCAATTAGAATAATTAGAAAGTTCAAATTAACCAAATTTGTACGATGTTTAATTAACATATTAAAGACTTTAACGATGTATTTTTTCTATTTCTGTCTGTCTTTCTTTTCGTGTGTGTATATGTTTTGGTCTCAACTGTATTGAGAAGTAATCAACTAAATACAAACTCTTAATTGATATCCTGATGCGAAGGGAAGGTGTTGGCGATGGATCTAATGTCTCAAGGGAGTCTACAAGTGTCCCATGAATAATTGATGAACTGTCTAATTGTTAAATTACAGTAAGTGTATACCATCAATTGTAATTTAATCGAAGTTAAATGGAATGAATGGAATTTTATACAAAAGTGATTAATTAGAGCTGTTTTTTCTTTCTTCTGTCTTTCTTATATATACAGCATCTTCAATTTAAGAAGTTCTGATTTGCGTTATTTGCAGACGATACAACAAAAAAATTGTCAATGATAACTAATTTGAGTGTCAATAGATACGAGACAATCAAATTTCGATCGTTAAATTGTCAATAAACGTCCAAAGGTAGGCGCGTTTCTTTTCAAATTGGCTTGATTATGTACAAAACTACTTAGCTTTTAAAAGCACAAACAATGCTATGTCATTATTTGTTAAGTAGTCTTAATTGTATTTGCTAACAAATACGTCTAGATTGATTACAGAGAACCATCACAAAGTAACAGTTAAGAACAACAAATCGCACAGAGAGATAACGAACAAAACAACTAACTACTGGGAAAAAACAAAAAGAAAAGAAAACTATATCGCAATTAAATGAATTGTGAACAGAAACAAATACGTTCGTTTCAAGATTGATAAGTTTGGAATTATTGACTTCAGGGCAACGTTGGAAATAATAATGCTTTCTCTAGAGATAATCGAAAATGAAACGTAAATAAGGGACAAAATTAAAAAGAATAACATCATCTCCCCTGACATCCAACATTATATTATTTCAAGTGTTTATATGTTTAGTTGTGTGTTGTTTTGTATCTTTATCCAATACACGTGCTACTTTGAAAGTCGATGAAAGGTCGATGGTAGTAGCAAACCGGGATTAGAGTTACGAAGGTACCAGGATATTTAAGTGGCAGATTGCGTTTCACATTCTAAATTGAAGCAGTCTCTTTGGCATTTAGCGATAAATGCTTATAGACAAACCTCTGATTGGTAGTGTCGTTGTAACAAAATTGTTACTTGAAGTACACTTTGTTGTAGTTTGTTTGTAAATTTACCATCTTTAAAATATAACTAGAAATTTGATAAAGTTTCCATTATTTATGGAATAACATTTAAAATTGATCAAAATATCGGAAAGAATCCTTTATCAGCTTGTTGATTTGAAATTTTTCACTTTAAACTTTTCTGTTTTTGTTTGAAATATATTTGGAAAACACTTCAGTCTACTTAATTTTGTTAATTTTAACTTTAATTAAACGCTCTGATTTCATTTTTAAGTTGAAAAATTTCCAACTCATCTGTTTCTAATAAGTTTGTTGTTTTTTTTTTTCGTTTCCAAAACGAAATATATTAAAAATGTAAGTAGGTATATAAAAATAGACTTGAAACAGCTTTTTTTTTCAAGATTACCTCTCCGTCTGCTTCTTGATATTACTTTTCTTTTCTTAGGATTTCCTTTACTGCGAGAGAAAATTGGTTGTTTTTTAACTTTTGATAGCAGTTATTTTCGAGGTCTCTTAATATAAAATTTATAAAAAAATACACAGTAATTTACAGTAAGGAAATCGAAATTTTACATTGTAAATTTTTTGTTTATCAAAAAAGCAATATAGACGAGAAATACTGGCTGGCATGGCTATACGCAAAAGAACATGTTTTAATTTCGGAAAAGGACACAATCCACCGATTCACAATAGAAAAACTGAATAGCTCATAGTAGACTATGTGTCTTTAATGCATTGATTAAGAATTATTGATGGCAATGCAGTCTTTGCGTATGCTCACACTTGTGCGTCAGCCTTATTTAACCTAAGGAGTTGAACGAAACCAACGACTGTGTCTTGTAAGAAACGCATGTGGCTGACGTACTCAGGTAAAAAGCGCAAGTTAAAAGTGCACGATTGCGGTCCCCAATTACTATCAGTCTAACAATAAGCTTCCAGTCTCATACTAGTTTTGATTAATCTTCAGCTAAATCACTGATACTTCTGAAGTGTGAAATATGCATATGTAACTACTGACATCTAGAATCGCCTAGAAAACATACTCAATCACATGAAAATTGCTACATCAAGAAGAAGTCGTGTAACCCTTCGAACGGTTTACCGTAGAATCAGAGCTTTCGGCTTGCAATCGTATCGGCCACATCTTGTGTTATCATTAACAGCTCAACGCCGACAGCAGCACTGGAACCTAGAGTGGCATAAGGTGGTGTTCAGTGATGAATCCCGGTTCTGGTTGGGGATGTATGATGGACGTATGAGGGTCAGATGAAGATATACGGAACGTCGTAAGGTTGAATTTTCTGTTGCAAGGTCTGTGCACCAAACTGTGGGGATTATGGTATGGGGTGCTATAGCTTATGGGAGTAGGGCTTGTTTGGTATTACTCCCAGGCAATATGACCGCCCAGCGACATCTGGATGAGGTGGTACATCATGGGAAGACGACTGAGAAACTTGCTGCAGCCTCCGTTGACACTGGAAGCTCTATAGCACGAATTACAGGTTGTTTGGAAAACAATACCTCAAGAGGAAATCGACCATCTGATAGAAACGATACCACGAAGGGTAGGAGAGTGTGTAACCACTAGGGGGACCAACCCAATATTAATAAAAATCGTGATTTTGTTCTTTTTCTTTAAAATTTTAATCAATCGCTACTTTTTAATTGTTAAATGTTCCTGACAATAGTGGTCAAAAAATTTCTACCCTTTCTTGGTATTGTAATTTCCATGTCATATTATAGTTGATTTGTTGCGTAATCTATTTTTTTTGCTTTCAAAATTTGTGTAGTTTTTAAGCTGTCGTTCAAAAGCGGTAAAAGTATCGTTTATAGCCGATTGTAATCATTTAGAGTGGTAAAATGTTGAACTTTTCAATGTGAAATTGTACACTTTCATGATATTAAATTTCATGGACGTTCTACTGTTGCAATGTGACATCAGTTTTTTGATTGAATCTCTTTGTTGCATCACATATATCTCAACGACTTCTACACTCATTTGGTTTTATAGATGTAAAATGGTATTCTTTGAAAGTTTATATCTCGATCATTACGATTATTGTATGTAAGAAAATGTTTTTATATATAACTTGGTATGAAGAGTCAAATAGAATTGATTTTATCGGCGTAATTTCTAAAATAACTTCAACATTCCTTATTATGGAATTTTGATGAAATGAGTACAATATTCAAGTAACATTCTATCAAGGTAAATTGGAGAGAATTTGGCGAGAATCACATACCATTACTACATTTAAATGCTTTATCTACTGATTTCAATATAGTTGAAATGTAAAATATTCGAATTATTTGAATTTTGACACTAAGATAACTGTTGTAACAACATTAAAAAAAGCATTAAATTGATAACACAATAATCACCATATTCACCCTGATTTCGCTTCATTAGTACCACTACTCGAGGATGAAGACTATTGTTGGTGAGAATCTTAGATAGAATAAGCTTAAAGGCCGACGTTCGCTGAGAAAATTCCATTTTTGCAACTTTTAAGAGTTGAATGGTTTACAGTGCCACGATTTCAGCCGTTTTGAACATCTCCCAAAACACGTGTCCCTCAAAATAGGGTTGCCTACGAATTGAGGGTGCTTCATTCCAGTCAGTAGAGAGCTTTAGATTTGTCGAAATTTCAATTATGTAGGCGTAAAACTTGACACAAAGAAGGTGTCAATAATTATATATCCTTATGTTCGTCACAATTCAACAGTATTCATGTGATAAACACTTCAATTTTAATTCGTGATAGACAGTCGAACCTCGATTATCCGTCTCAATGGGGGCCAGAGACGGAACGGTTGATCGAAAGCCTACATATACCTAATACAATTCTAAAACATTCCGTTTAGGCACTTTTAAAAAAGAATGTCACATTTTCCACACTTTTTCCATAGAATACGATTATCTGTAAATGGAGTATCATCGTTTTGTTTTGTGTGCAGGACATATGAAAAACGAGCCTTTTGAAAATTGTCCACTAATCCGATAATCGAAATTCTACTGTACAGTTTTAGAGACAGTTAACAGGCGTTTATGGTTGTTTGTAGTCGTATCTATAATAGCTATCCAATTTAATGGGCATCATCGAATAAAATTTTATGTTGACGTAACTAAATACAGACACAATCTAGAATTGCGGATATAATTTTCAAACAATATTACATCAATTAAATTGTTCTAGTTTATTAACGAAACTAATTGGAAACAGAAGATTTCTTTTAAAATGAACATGATAACAGTTGATTTTCATCACATTATATTTGATATAAGAAGACAATAGATTAATTCAAAATTAATTTCCTCATAGATTTCTATAAAAATTGATGGAATATTTCAATAAAGATATTTGTATTTGGTAATTAAATTTCAAAGTATATACTTATTCAAGTGTATTAAAACGTATTTGTAACACGTGTAACATTGTAATTTCGTTAACCACATCTATTTAGGATGTTAAGCTTTAAACAGAACGATGTCACCAAATATAGGCGTACTTGTATATGTAGATATATGAACAAAGACAATCAACCCCAACTATAGTAAACACTAACAAAGATTTTCTGTTGGCATCATCAACCATACCAGGATTTAATTGAGTTATTTACATACATTTGTATTTAATGTGATTATATTAGTGCAATAGCAGTCTAGATGTGTTAATGTAATATTAATAAGAAATGAAATTAAACGATTTTTGAACATTAAAACAGAGGAAACATTTTCTGCCACTTCACTTTAATCTACAATGAAATACACATTCATATGTGAGTTCTACGTATTTACTTTGAAGCTGTAAAGAATAATGGAAACGATTAAGATAGTGGATGGTTTTGCATCTTTTCAAATATTAAACAGAAGAATCAAATGTGATTTCCATAACTGCGTTTTCTGTTAGTTTTGCAGTCAATACAGCAAAATTTATGGAATTTTCCATCGGTAATTGAAATCTGCTAAATTTTAACAGTACATAACAGAGTTATACACCCCCTGTCCCAGAAATAACCGTAGTAGCTCTAGAGTAAAAAAAATAGTGGCTCCATCTATTTGTGAGAGATGGATGTATGAATTGACAACTATTCTACCAGTGCTAGGGACACGCTTCAAATGCCGAAAATCGTTTATGGAGAAGATTGTTTATCACAAAAAACAAGTTTTCCAACAATCCAGAAACCAAGCGTTAAAGCTGAAGGTGATCCAGAAAAAGGTCGTGTGGAGAAGTCAAAAATGATAACAATGTTCATTACTTCTTACGATTCGAAGGGGATTATCCACAACGAATTTGTTCCAAATGGTACAATGGTTAATCGTGAGTATTATTTTAGTGTATTGAAGCGTTTGGTAGGGGCCGTATTTGTCCTATTTGTCCTGAATATCGAGAACCAGGCTGTTGACGGTTGTTGCATGATAATGCACCATCTCATCATTCGTCAATTGTTACTAATTTTTTGACAAAAAATCGATTTTTTTTTCTCAAACATCCCCCGTATTCACCTGATTTAGCTCCCTGCGATCACTTTTTATTCTCTAAGCTGCATTTGGAAATCAAAGGAAACCGTTTTGAAAGAGTTAAAGTCATTCAACAGTCAACGAGGAGCGACATAAAAAAGTCATTTGATGCACTTATTGAACAGGCAAATCGTTGTATTTTTGCTGAAGGATGTTATTTGAAATTATTTGTGTCAAAATTTTCTTTTTTTATTAAGCCATTCCGGTTGTTTTTGGGACAGACGGTGTATAACATAAGATTTAGGATTGTTCTCAGTTGACGAGTGATTAGTACAGTCTGCTACCACACACAATATAGTACACATATGTGGGCTGTGTGTTCTAAGTACGTGAATAATTAATACTAATTACATGCAAATTGTTCAGTTTTACTTATAACGTTATGGACCATTAAATCGTAAAAAATTCATTAAATTTACGAACGCACCTTTGTTTGTTTTGAAAATCATGCAAAAACTAAACCATTTTATAGTCATTATGTGTGTTACAAATGAGCATGCAATAAAGTTAGCACGTTGCCCATTTATAACAAGTTTTTACGTTATTAATGGGGATTCCTATAATACTTTGTTGGTGTTGGAAAATAGGCACAGTTTAGGAATTTTTTTGGAAGGGAATTATTAAAGATAGATCGATAAAACTTAGTCGCCATATTATTTGGTGCTTCAGAAGGCCGAACCATGCAGCCTGGTGCAAGGAGTATACGGTGGCAGTTCTAGAATCTACAGGAATTATCCGAAACAAAAAATCAACTACCTTTATATTTGATAGATGTTTGCACATGATGTAGACTAGAATAAACAAAATATCAAACTTTTCGACTGAGTTACGGCCCTTCAAAGAAGAAAAACAAATTTTCACAAGAAAATTGTACAGTTTTTCTGCTTATATATATAAAAAAAAAACGTTTATATATTTATTTACGATTCTAGTCTACAGTTGCGCAAACATCTGCTAATTAAAAAATTTTTTTGTGTTTTTGTATAATTTCTGTCGGTTCTACGACTTCCACCGTATCCTCTCATTGCACTAGGCTGCATGATTCGACCCTTCGGTCTTCTGAAGCATTAAATAATACGGCGACTTTTTCTTTTTGTTCAACAAAAGATTCCTCAACTGTCTATTTTTCAACACCAACAAAGTAGAAACCCTTTAAAAGCTCCTTTGACCGAGACAAATTCAATAATACAGACAACAAAAAATTGTACACTAATTGATTGATTATTTCAACGTAATCTTCAAATGTATTGTGATATACTTGATTATATGGTAGATGATTGAGTTAACGATAAATAGTGTAGACGATTGCTGGTTGGGTTAATTTCAACTTTCCATCTATAAGCTTGATATACCAAGTGCATTTCGTATGCTTTTCATTTAGGTTACTATAAACTGATGGAGTCTCTATTCAGGTTGTTCAACAGTTCTTAAATCTACTTTGAGAGCTTTTGATGCAGTTCCTATATTATTTTGAATAACTTTTACCATAAAAGTAAGAAGCTCATAATACCTACAAGTGCATTGAAACGGTATTGAGTTTATTTAGCTTCCTATTCACTATTTTCCTGTTAAACTATTAAAAATCATTTTAAAAATGTGGTGTCTATTGCTAAAAGATGGAAACAAACCCTACGGTCGTTCTCTGATATTATTAACTACTACAACTAACACCTGACGACAACTGTTGCTTCTTTTGAACAATCTTTTAGTCAGTTAGGGACCATTAAGGACCACTTACAGACAGGAAAGTTGGAACATCATCTAATTCGATAATTAAATAAAGTTTAGTTGATGTTCACGTTAACAACGTTTGGTGGCACAAAATTTTTAGCAATATATCCAGTTAAAATCAAACAAATCGATCATAATGTTGCAGTTGAAATGTAGCCGTTTTATTATTTATTTATTTATTTATTTATTTAGTGAACGTTCGAAATTTCGATTCATTGTTTGTTTATTCATTGTGTTCAACCAAATATTGATGAATCGATTTGCATTATAAGCATCAATATAATAGAAAAATCAGTAAAATGTGCTGAATTTCATTGTTTTTTTTTGATCTAGAAAAATTCGTATTTCTTTTAAAATTATTAAGTGTTGAATTTATTGTTATTGAAATGGGTGGTTAAATGTGAGTCAACTGTAAAAGTTGGAACATTTCCGTTATGAAGAATGTTTGTTTCTGAAGTTTTTAATGAGTAGGGCTATAAAATACATTCTTTGATAAGAGCAGACTTCAACGTTCATTTCAGTAAGTCACCCATATATGATGATAAACGTTGAGAAGCTCTAAAAGACTATATTTATATTATGTTTGAAATGATAAGAGCTTTTGTTATGATTACGCTTGAAACATATCTCAAAAACTTTACATAGATAATATTTTCAATATACTATCTGGAAACAAGATGTTTATGTTTCCAAAACTATTAACTTCTAGTAGAGAATTAATAATGTTTAAATACTTGTGTTACTATGACGATTAAGCCTAATTTTGAATGTTCACATTAATGTTATAGTTTACAAGTTGGAAATTGAAATTTATAAACACAAAATTTCTGTTTACCTGTTATATACTGTTGAAATTTGCCTAAGGGTTGAATAGAGGGAGTCTGATATGTTACCAAGCGACACGCGCTTATCGAGATATATTTTCAATTTGAAAACATCGTGTACTGTAAACTAAGGGATTTATGTTGTGTTGAAACTGTTTGGATTTTGTTATAAAATAAATTTCAGACATTAACTATAACTGTTATTGTTATCTCTATGTAAATAATTATTTTTATTAAAATTTAAATACAGTACACAATGTTTAATGTGGTCACTATGAAAATGAGGGTGAGAAGACCGAATTTAGTAGAATTATTCTTCTATATTCAAATAAAGATAGATATGAATACAATCCAGAATAAGCAGATCTTCTTGTAATTGGTAACCCGTCTGTTTGGCAAGCTGGCTATTTGAGTTCGAATCCCAGTCATGTCGAAGCATTTTCCAGTCGGTTTTACGTAATTTCTGGTGATTCCCCAAATTCGGCGTACGTTGGTACCGCAAGACGTGATTTTTTAAGGCTCTTAGAAAATAACCAAGTTTTGCTAAATTCAAAGACTTCAACTACCTGTTTTAGCTATGAGACGTGGTATTATTGTCATAGTAAATGGTTGTTTTGTTCCATCTAATCTGGAATGTTTCCAAGGCTTACAGAAAATCAAATATTTGCAGATCTATACACAACACAGCAGGAAGTGTATGATCAAAACCATATGGCTTATTGAAATGTATACGAATAAGAAATCCTGAAAATACATGAACTCTTCCATTATATGTCACATATTCCAATTTATTCAAGCAAAAAGGAATGAACAGGTAAATGCGTAAACCCAAGAATGTGTGACGGATATCTGCTAGATTTACACAAGGGGATAACTGATCGTTATTTGATTTTACTTGCTTTTATACGTTAAGCTATGACTATAAATCAAGTAACTGGCATACTTCCAGCAGGATACTTGTGCAAAGACAAAAAAATAACATTATCCCAAACGAAAATACCCAAAGTTAATATAATTATGGGAGTTTAGTTTCTAAAGTCTTCACCCCCAAAACACAAAATTCTCTTAAATTTCCCACCATCGGATACGATTCCTTTGAAAAGCTTGCCTACACCTCCTACATCTAAAACATCGATAACAACATTCCAAATATTTGCATATATTTATTCCAATTCCAAACAAAAAGATTTTAAATAAATGAAATTCATTTTCTTTAGTCGTATTTTTCCAACAATAAGTCCTTCAGAGTCTTCCATTTACTATTAAAGTCCTAGATATAATGGAATTTTAGTTAAAAATCTCATTTGAATAAGTCTACGTGAGCTACCCACCACAATCACTATGATCCATATTGCAAACAAAAATATTTGAAATACAAACGACTTTTAATTAAAATGCAATCCAAAAATGACGTGTTTTGTTTTAATCAATGAATAGTTTGATGATCTTTGGGGAAATTTCGTGACTTCTTTTACAGTTTAATTGAAATATTCATTTTTATTCGGTTAATAGAAGATTCCTATGAGGAAATTACAGATTGACATCATATTGTTAGGAGATCTTTTGTGAATTTTCTAAGTATATCCACAATTTTATACTACACTCACTTTGTCTCCTTTTATCTACCTAATATAAAAATATGAGGTTTTCGTCAACATAGGTTCATTTAATATCAGCTAGACGTCCCAAAAGAGCAAAAGTAACATATAAGGCTTTATACATATATCTACACACACATATGTACATAGAAAGTAAGAAGTAAATCTGGAAAAAATGTTTTTTTTTTTTGATACGATATTTTTATTGTTATGGATTTACGATGGACTATTAAGACGAATTCTGAAAAAAATTGATGAAATCGAATTAATTCCGCTAGGTGATATCAAATAGAATCAAGCTACAATTATTGTTGAGTATGCCATAAAATCGCTAACAAACAAAATTAATAAAGAAAGATTTCTGAAGAAATATTATCAAGCTTCAGTTTATTAGTCGTGAAACAAAATCGAACTCCGAATATACAGTAGACTCCCGCTTAACCGCACATCAGATTAACTGGCTTCATCTGAACCAAAATCGGATTAACCGGACTTACAACTTTCAGCTGCATGTGTGCACATGCACACACTAATCGGGGATTTTATTACTGTCCGGAATTGATCGGTTAAGAGGGAGCCTAATGTAAATGGAAGTTTTCAAATTTAGTGGAAATACACCCCAAATTCCATGTCTGATCTAACTCTTCTTGCGTTGTGTAATGCTTAACACGCCTGTCCCGCAATTAGGAGTCCAGGGTTCAAGTTCCAGCACCTCAGTTAAAATAAGTCACTGATATGAAGAACGAAGTAAAACTCCTTTAACTCAAGTTAATTGCCCGTTAGGCTAGTCTTTAGTGAAAAAAAAATGATTAATAGATAGAAAGAGAGATGAACAATCTACAAACTACAGTATCTGAAAGAACGGAAAAAACAACAAGTAAGCTGAGCGAGAGCAATATAAAAACTATAACTTGGAAACTGTAAATATTATTTTCCGTTTAAATATCGTGTCTCAACCTTATCGTTTTATTCAGCAGATAATTACCGTTCATTAACCGTAACCGTAACAAATTGGAATGCTTTAATGAAATAAACTGGAAAAAAAGAGAATTAATTAAACAAGTTCACAAATTTATATCGATCTACGTAAAAGAAACGTTTGTATAGTGTGGAAGGAAAGAAAGATAAACTGTAACACAACTGCCCGGTAAGTAGGAGTTTTGGGTTCAAATCTGCGTGGATACGGTGAACTTTTTTTACACTGCTATGAATTTATGGAGGATTAAGTCTCAAAAAAGTTTCAACAATAGATAGAAAAGGCGATTGACGAAAAGTCAATACAGGCTCTACTTTTTTACTTTTCATTTTAAACAACCAAATGTCTAATTTAAGTTTTATTTTATAATGAAAAACGTTTATGGCTACTTTGGAACGAAGTTATGACAGCCGCTGACACAACCATATTTACCAACTTTTGAATAGTTCAGCCTAGCAACTGTTTAATGTATATACCTACTTTAAGAAAATAATTAATTAAAGTTTAAATAATGAAATGTATAAGGTAAGGAACATTAATTAGAGATGCTATATTAGTCAAAGTTTTGGAAACAGTCAGATTCTTTTAACAAATAAATAGAAATACTTCAACTTCTATAAATATCAGGGCCGAAACAAGGGAAAATTTGGATATAGACAATCCGGGATATTAGCGCCGCTTTCGAAAATGGGGTGTTATTTTATCATGATTTAACATTATACGATCTTGAAAACCGTAAATGATTGAAGATTTCAAAAATCAATTTGATGATGGCCATGATGAAACTAAACGTCGTACCGAAAATTTGCTATTCGCCACAGAATTAAAGCTTTTGTTATCTCAATTAAAAAGTTTTTCTAATATTTTTTGATCAAAGTAGATTAGGATCGGCGCGTGCGCGTAGCGCCTCCACCATTTTTTTCAAATTCCACATGAAAGTGTCCCGGCGCATCCACCAAAATTCAAAAGTGGCATAGGACCGGCATCATATAACGATTTCTTTGAATAAAGATGCTACAATAGAAAAATAGAAAATAGCAATTTTTGGTTTTCTCTCTGTATAATTCGTAAGCGGTTAAAGAATTTAGCGCCTCTAGTCCGTTGACGCCCCTAGGCTGGTGCTCTGCCTATAGCTAGTTTCGGCCCTGATAAATATAATACGAATAATGCAATATTAAAATGCCACTTTCACTATCATTCAACAATAACTAAAATTGTACAACTTCCACTATCTATATCAGCTAACACAATTTAATTTATTTACAAAGTTTACTATTTCAGCAGGTAGAATTTCAGATATATTCTCCTTTTGCATAGATATAGGTACATTTTTTTCAAACGTTTACAAATTGTAATTGGATACTAGGCGGGAGGTAAATCAACTTTCCAAAGTTTCTATACATTTAAACTTAATTCAGTATTGATTCTGGATAACGTATATAGATTGCGTAGAATTATTATAACAACAAAGTTTGTCACGCTATTCTATTATAATATATACATATATAGGGGGTGTTGAGTTACTATCAACACACTTGATTGTTCAACTTCTAACTACCACTTTCGTTGAGGGATTAAATTTTATTATATGAACTTTACTAAAACCAGAATAGACAGAATAAGATGAGAAAAAAGTGTAAGTAGTTATAGCGGTGTTAAAGAAAGAATTACAATGGTAATCTAGAGTAAGTTTCGTCAGTGCAATATTAGCGTCTATACTGCATAGAAGATAACTGAATTAAAGTACAGCCAGGTTTCTTCACTTAGAATCAATGGAACAATCGAACATGATTTATACGTGATCGAACGTGTCAAAATTTTTTTTTAGTCTACTTATTGTATCGCCAAAAACATTCCTTAATCGGTAGAACAGTAATCCAAAAAAGTAGGTGATGGCCAGCTTTGCAGAGGTAGAACGTATAACGCGTCATGTGGCAGGACCAAAAAATGCAACTTTACACTTTTCGGCGTTAACGTTCGTTCTTCGTTTCAGACGGTGTAAACAATCTTCAGGAATGCAAATTTTCACACAGATCTAGAACTAAGGCAAACTTGTAAAAACATCTCGGTGGGCAAATTCCGTAGATTATGCGTTACAGACGCTTGTAGTTCGCAAATCTACGTATAATTCAGACACTTTACACCTTTGACTTTTAAACGGCACACCCGTTGATTAGTTGATTTGAATTAGAGGCAAATTGTGTAATATTTGTACTTTATGATGCTCGTATATCAAGCCTCTAGCTGTATAATAAAAATACAGTTTATCGCTTACAAAACTTACCACTACACATTTTTGTAAATGGACAAAAGGCGCTCATTTGTCAGATATTGACTATATCGTACCTTTGGAATCAGTATAGAGTAAGGAATCTTCGATTCTAATTCAACATTAGTGAGGAAGGTATCTAGCTGTTAAATGGTTTTCCAGGATACTGTTTTTTTGTGAGCAAAACCTTAAAGAGTAATTAATACCTTTTTGTTCGACGAATCCACTGTAAGACGATCTCTATTAAACTGAAAATGAAAATCGTTTTGTTTGCCATCTAAACGTAAATCAAAACTGATTTAATCAGTGTGTATGTTACGTTTCCATTTTACGATTGTTGATAAAATTAATTCAATAAAACAGAGATCTGTGATGTTCATTTACGTATTCACTTTCACTATTTTCTCTCTGTATTATAGAAAATGGATACCAATTAGTTATTTGGCTTTTGACTAAATTTGTTCGAAATGAAATGGAAAATTTTATTATCATGTTATTTCTATTTTATATAAAATGTCACTTAATCCTCTTCGAATATTTCTAAATCCAGCACTGACTTGGTGAGTTATCTACGTTGTTACAAGTTACAAGTCTCTTTAAAAGGTAAAAGGCAAAATAAATATGTGCATGTAGGCGGTTTCCACCCACCCAGTGCCACTGTTTACAAGGGCACTTTTGTTGTGAAACAATCCTTAGCCACTCTTCCCTAAATTCTTGCAATGTTTTTCATGTATCGTGCCTAGATAAAAACATTTTATGTTTAAAGGGGATAGGCTGTAATTGTAATAAAATAACTATTGATTAGTACAATGTTTATTAACTTTTCTCTCAAAATAATAACAATAACAACACAGTTGTTTCGTAAATTATCATTTATTCTGTGATTGTGAAACTTTCAAATAGGTGGGAAAAGTAGTGACGATTCGTTACAAAAATATAAAGCGACAAGAAGCTTTTACTTAAGACTTTGGTAGACTTTACTCAGTCATTTAGTTAAATATTCTGTGATGTCTTGAAACGCTTTCTTGGATTCTAGTTGAGCTGGGAATTTATAGCGAAAGTCGAAAGCATATAGAGCAATATTAGAATCAAAGTTATAAACATGGGACGTTTCTACTTGCTTTTAGTAACACAACATTCATCTTAAACAGAGAAAAAAGATGATTGATTTACTTTAAACTCTCACGTCCAGTTGACGCACAAAGTCTCTTTAGTTGAAAAAAACATATCTATCTTCCAGACAAAAAATTGTTGGTACACAGAATCGCTTTATCAACCGATGTTTTGATGTTAACATGCAACAAGTTTCTCAATTTACATCTTGTGTGTAAACTATTCGATAAACTACTTTATCAACCAGATACCATCAAAAAGAATCATCTAGAACAAATAATTTCGCTTCTAATTCTAATTTATGGCTTTAAATTAACATAGCAACTCCTATAATCGAGATAATAGCTACAAACTCCGCTCACTAATCTACTATCCTACAGTAAACCACCTGTTTCTAACAATCAACTACCACAATCCACCTTTAGTGAAAAGAATTTATCGATCCACATACAGCAGGTAACAGCTCTCTTCTATAGTAAGTATTCTCAACTACTAAGAACACACAATCTACTGGTGAACTTTACACATAATTTAGACATTCACGATGATATTTATACCAGTTCTTGTGGTTATTGTGTTTTAAAAGTAGGTCGAGGATTTTATTATAATATAAGGGGATACCTATGGGAAACAGGAAACAGTAAGAAATAAACGTTTAGAAAATCAAGGTAGACATTTGGTTGTTTGGAATATTTGTTCGAAATAGAAAACAAAACATCTTGAGGACACGTAGTTTGCAGAGACGTATGTTTAAATGTAGAACACGTCTGTAATTTAGGGGGTGGCGGCATGAGATGATGGTTATTATTCAGTGACTATTCGTTACTGGCCGATTGCTCATCGGTCATTTTGTAGCACTTACGCATGTTCCTCATGCGTTCACCAACACTGACTTTATTGGATTTTCCAGGATCCATTATCTTCATTTAACTCTATTTCTTCAGTATTTGAATGTTTCATATGTATCGATATTATGGTCGAGACGGTACTACTAGAATTTCAGACGACTGTAATTTCAGAAATCGTAACCCATCTACTCGCGGATGTAAGCGTTTTACGTGTATTTCATTCGTAGATACCCTTGTGTAATTCAGAGACGTAGGTCATACGTTACGGGTATCTAAGGTTTATATACTTAATGAATTCTCGCTTAACATATGCGCCTTTTCTGAGCTCCTCTTATGTTATGATCGTACATACTGTATCCTGTTTATGAGATTAAACCGTCCATTCTCTAACGAACACCGACTGATTAGTTAATGAGTTGTGGTTTTTATAATTCACCCGTAATCCGGTTGAACTTCAATTCCCGGATAATACTTACCACCGGTATATAGGACCGAAAATGATGAGAGTAATGCTTTACATACGGTTTATAGGTGTTGAAATATGGCTATTTTCTGCTTATATGATGTTAATATAAAACATACAAAAGACTCTCATCCTTACCTTTTCACTCAATTACTTCAAAAGGCCCGTCTTACTTTTTACAGTCCCAGGAGGTTGAAGTCATGAATTTTCCAGGGATCTGTGTTGTCCTTCTATTTTTAGACTGGGAATAATCGATGCGCTTCCTTTTGTTCCCAAAACTGACTCTTATTTTAATGTGTAATTATGCTTATACTTATAAAGACCATTTGCGCTATATGTAGATCGCTTCAAATTCTTTTTTAAATTTGATACAGAACAGATTTTAGTTTTACCGTCACGGAGTGCATCATGTATTTTTCAAAGCAAAGACTCTTAGCATAGATTTATGCAGTTCTTTATATCATAAATTGACAATAAAAGGCTCCGTTGCAAGTGAAGGTATATTATCGTGTAATGTACAAGGTGCACAAAATTCAACAAGCTATTGTTTGAGAACTGATTTCGATATAAGTTTGAATTTTTAATCTCAATTATTGATAAAAATGTCTGTTTGTGTTTTCTGTCTCTATCCAGCCATTCCTGTGTATACGTGACGATAAATCTTGGTTTCTTTCAAATATAACTGTGATGTTGCCGACTCAGACAAGCTGTCTTTCCCACACAGATCCTGTTATGTTGCTCTTATTGTAGTTATTTTCTGAACATCATCTAACAAGCATATTGCATACATCATTTCAGATAATCATGTTTGTAGATATTGTGAATTTAAAGAGCTTTCTAGTTGCATTCAAAAAAAAATAAAAGCTATAGTTACAATTTGATTTCAAATTTTAAAGATCTTGTTACAGATGTAAGCCAATTAGGATCGCTATCAATGTTTAGATTTAACGAATAAAGGAGGTTAAATTGCGGGGTTTACTGTTGTATTTAATTTTCAACAGTAAGAAGATCTGCATAATTCATACTCCTTGATTGCAACGATTTTCTAGCTTGTTTAATTTGCAGTAAATCAACACAGAAAAAATTGATAAAATTAGAAATCAAGCTTCAATAGTGAAGCTTTTACTGGTTAATGAACGTAAAAATAGACGTCTTCTATGACGCATCCATTCTATATTTATAGCACTTCATCGGGCGCATCCACCATTTTCTAAAGAAGAGCTAAAATTGTAGAATTAGCTGATAATAGATCCGATCATACAAAATCGATAAAATACATATTTTTTGTGGATTAAATAATCAAAACAACACCCAATTCTCCAATTCATCTACTTATAGATTGCGTGCTACTTCTACTATATGGTGATTTTATTGTTTTATTGTACGGTTTGCGTGTTCTATTCAACACATTCTCAATTCATCACTTTACACTGAAACAGTTTAAACTCAAACTTAAATGACAACAACCATGAAATGGCTATATTAGTAATGTTTCAATGGTATTCCATTTATGTAGGTTATTAAGCACATTACTGCTCTAACTTATGTACATTGGAGAATGTTACGTATGGAATTTGTGGTTAATTTTTATTCGACAAAATATTTTATAATGGAATATTAGCCCAACTTTGTTTTTTTTTCGTTGCTACAATTCACGCTTATAGAGTAAATATTTAAAAAATCATATTGCATCATTATTTCCGTATAATTAGAACGAAAATCGGTTATAATGAAGTGTATTGGATGTCAAAACGATTGGTTATCGGGTCTTTTCGTTATAAGCGTGAATAAATTATACGCTTTAGCTGCGTTTTTGCTATAACTGACGATGAGTCTTTTTGTATTAGAGTTGTAGACTTCCTCATTTGTAAGTCACAAAAGGATCTTAAGAGTGTAAAGGACAATATCTAAGTATACTTTGATAGTGGAAGTGCCCAGACTCGTGCTAATGCGGCTTTTAAAAGCTAGATCTAGGATTGAACTGGTTTTTTCGTCTTCTTTGTGAGACAAGAACTAAGAAATGCTGTAGATTCGCCGACACAACAAAATCTTCTAAAAATCAGTAAAGTCACATCCTTATAACGACAAATTATTCATCAGTAAGAGAGTGTTTATACAATATTGCGAGAATGTCCCCTCAACGGTTAAGATCGGTCTCTACATGTGGGAAACGCAGTATTTTTGGTTGTTTCTTAGTTTGTTTCAATATTTCCTCAACTTATGGTCCTGATGGATGAACAATAGGATTTCAAATAAATAGATCTTTTATTTCGCTTGCAACACTACACCTCAACATCGATTATTTTTGAAAGAGAGATTTGAACTTTGACTTATTGTTCGTGGAACTAACAAGAAAAAAACGCAAACCTTTCATTGTCTTTAATATCTTAGATTGTATATAGGCTTAATGCGAGAATGTTTATTGTTCTAGATGTAGCTTTATTATTTCGACTTTGTATGTTAAAGTTTACATTTTGAGACTTTGTTAGCTCATAATTCAAAAACGACTAGACACATAACTTGTGTTTTATAACCACTGAACCTGTCGCTATCAATCTTTCACAGAAATTATTACTGCGTCTTTCAAGGGCTTCAAAGTTTCAACCTTTTTAGATTTAAATATTTCCCATATAATCTTCTAAAAACGTTGTATTGCTACTCTCAAATATTTGGTATGTATCTGTCTCTCTTATTTTTCTGTCCCATTTAGTTGATATATTGTAAAGTGGATGATGATTTACTTCTAAATTGACAGTTGGATGTTTCTATATTTTAGCATGATAAACGCATTATATGTGTAATAACATATTAGTATAGAGATGGTTTCCCCCATTTCCACACAACGAACCCGTGTCAAAACAACAAAGCCCTATCAACTCCTATACCACATTGGTGGTAATATTAGTAGTGGAAACGATATGAGAACAAGGGTAGTAGACAGCATTGGGGTTTGTGAAGTGATAAATACAACCACAAACTGTCATCTAGTTTGTGACTGGACTGTTAAACTGTTACGCTTTCAGTCAACATCCCAAGTTGTCCAACACGTCATTTTAGCTTTCTGACAATTTATGAAACCGTCACTTATCCCTTAACTTTATTACAATTATTATAATAATGATTATTATTTTAATATCTTATTAAAAAAATAAAGATAACAAATTTTATCGTAGATCTAATCGTATTTTAACGTATATGTTTTTGATGGATTCAAGCACCACAACAAGAGATTTGTGTGGGGGTGGTGCAAGTTTTTCGATCAAATACGTGTATGAATTTTAATAGAGGAAGCAGCTTACAATGCCGCAGGGATATAACGAATTATTTCCAGTTTTATAGGAATTCAATACCAGGAAAATCTGAAATATCAATCAGATTTGGTTTTTCTTGAATTTAACAAAAACACCGCATATAATATACACACCCCTCGCGCCACACACACACAAAAAAAAAACAAAGATAAAGTTGAATATTTACAGATCTATAGATGAAGATGCCAGAAATGTAGACTATAGAATGAAAATCTTCAAGTAAATATAATCAATCACTGTCAACGGAGAATTCCCATTCGTTGCCCACAAAGCTGGAACTTTCACATTGTTGATAGTAGTAGTAGTAGTTGTAGTAGTCGTGTGATAAAACAGCAGTCATGATTGAATCCCACTAGAAACCACAACTTACTTTTATTTTAATTCCGACATTTCTCAACACTGACTGAAGTCTTAGACTTTTTGTTTGCTTTGGTAGCGCAAATAGCTTCCAACAATTTCTATATTAATAGAAATGTTGAAAGCATAGGTGATTATTCACAAGAGAAATAAAAGTTGGAGTTTTTATATATTTTCTTTTGGTTTGTTCTTTTATTTACTCTATGTTCGGTGTATTACACTTTTTCAATTATACTTCCAGTATTTGCAATGCTGGGATTTGGAGGGTAAACATTTGAAGTGTACTTTAAATTTTTTAAAATGCACAACTCTATATTGTATAAGTATCAGTAGAGAGTAGAGAATTGTAGGTGAAGACGATGGTGTAAATTGCTCCATCATTTGTCATTTCTACGTGAAACTAAAGTCAACTTTTGGCTGAATTTTGTTATAATACACGTGTTGTACAGATACAGTCGGCAATTATCTCGTCTTATTGTACCCAAAAGTATCGTAAAACCGCCTATTTACACATACTTGGATAGAAGTAACGTTTTAGAGACAACTTAAAAACGATCGAGACAAGAAGATTCTCAATTCGTTGTGATAGTGTTGAATATTTTCTCAATTTAACAGGTAATTATCGATTATTTCAATGGTAATTATGTAGAAAATTACGGTGACATTAATAGTAGTCATCATGGTTTTAGTGGTAACTTTTGATGGTATTACGATGGCACACCTGTTACCATGAGATTATAATGGACTGTTGTTGAACGAATTTAGTGTTTACATGTGAACAATAGAAATTTTATGAAAAATAATCATATAAAGGAATTGTTTATTTTCAATTTTCTATACTTCAGTTCAGTTTTTGACAAAATTTGTCTTTTATACTGTGAATACCTCCCTTTATTATGATTTTATTCTATTAAAATTTAAAATAAAATCGTTTTATTATTAATGAGGTTTACTCTTTTATTTTATTATTATAAAATATGTTATTAGAAGGTTGGTCTTGTACAATGGAACTAGAAGGGTTGAATTTGTGTCATATCCATATCCATTATGAAAAGTTGATTTTGAATGCAAAACCATTCAGAGGAGAGTTATATGCGTGTAAAACAGCATTAGCACCCCATCCACATTGAATGGATCGATATGTAATCTTTACGGTATTCGATTCTATTATTGTTACACATATACTGTTGTTCGTTAAAAACGTCCATGTTAAATGATTGAATTACACATTCATTACATAAAATAAAAGTTATTTTCAATTAAATTGACGGCAGTTGCTTGTAAACATCAATTCACCTGTATTTCCATCACATTTTCTCGATTAGATATTACCTTAAAAGCATCAGCCACTTTTATATGATTGTCGACTATATTTCATTGTATTCTGCATTATTACTTTTATCATTTGAGTTCGGCGTCTTCTTCCGTCGTTATTTATGTTACTTTCATTCGTAATATCTTAAAATGTATAAAAATCGAGGAGAAATGGATCTATGTCGTCGTGAAATTAATAACAAAATCATATCCGGATAAATTGTATCATTTATATGGATTAATAGTAATTTTAATCTTGAATTTTACAAAAAAAAAATCCATTAGAAATTGTGTAGTTAGTCCGTAATCTACGAAGTTTATTACTTAACTAGAAAATTTCATTAGAGCAATTTATAAGAAACATATATAATTAGACTTTCAATGTTAGTAACGTAGAAAAATCATCAAATTTCTTTTGTTTACCGAATTAGAACAAGAACCCAATTAATATGTGATCGTAATAATAATCCTTTGAATCAAATCTCTTTAACAATTTCGTCAAATTATCGATAATACGTCAGAAACTGTATTATTTTTAACCAAATAGATTTATAACACCTGAGACTTGTTGATTGGAACGAATGACCCAACCAAACGTAAATAAAACGGTGAATATTGACATTATTTATTGATTTGTTGTTCAGGTTCACATGTCAGTAAAATATCAAGAGACGTAATTAATTAGTGTGTAAATAATTGAAGAATTATCGATATATGCGTTAACCCGGCGCATCCACCATTTATCCCTCTATTCCAATGCAAATCAAGACGCTCATCTTCATGTTTATTTTGCGGTAAATCTGAGCTTTTGAAGAAATCGAGAGTTGGATTAAGTTCTATTGAGTGCAGTACTACCAACTACCATTAAACTATAAAGGGTTGCTCATCTCCTCGAAAGTGAAATTACAATGGAAACTTTATACTGTTGGCAGATTGTATTGACGATCGTGACTAGGTCAGAGATTCATCGTTTTTGGTCAGTCTATCTGTTGGAGGAATGTCGATCGATTCGACTAATTATGATGTAATTTTATTTATACTCAACTTGTAATTCTTATTCTAATATTATTCATGGTTTTGTTCGACATACAGGACAGAGATTGTTTTTTAATGGAATTCAATTTGAAATTCATAAATTCAGGAATTTCGTTGATCGTTTATTAACCACGGAAATTCTGTTGTGAAGAATTTCAATCAAATTGGTTAACAAAAAAACAAAAAAAATAGAAACAAGCATATTGGGACAAAGCTTATGTTTACAGATGTATCGAATGATTAAATTGTTTATACAACATACCATTGTATATTGTACAAATTTACATTCCAATCGAATTATATTTTTAAAAGGAATTCTTCAGAAACGCTCAATATAAACAACAACAACAATATTGAAAGATAAGTAATCAATCAGTGTCAGTGGTTAATCAATACTGTAAGCCTTCCAAATTACACCTTTCCTCTACGGATTTACTATCTATTCCGCTTACAATTCAATTTTATTGAATTAATTCCAAACAAATGAATTATTGATAAAGTAATTACAAATTTGTTATTGTTTAAGCTGCATCAAAATACATTAATAGTTTTGCAATTCGATTCATCTAAAAAAGATTTCCATTCAACAAACTAAACTTATCTAAGCAACCCATCTAGATTGGATTAATCTAATAGTGACTATAGTGACTAGTTTCTCCTTAATTCAACATAGTTGCAATTGGAAAATTGTCTTTATAATGTCAAGGATATGGAGTATTTTATTTTTTTGTTTGTTTTCCCCGGAAATCTTATAGAAATTCTCGAAAGAGAGGGATATAATTAAATCAATTTGTGTCGGTTTTCAAAGCTCGACTTTGTGAAGATTGAATTAAAAATGGAATATTTTCAGAATTAAACGTAACTGTTCCACCCACAAAACCAATTCTAAATAATCTAAGAACAACAAAACTATTAAGGAACATCTACTTTAAAATATAGAAATATCAGTGGTGCACAACAGATAAAGCTTTCAAAGTCGTTTGAAAATAGCATAAAAGTAGAGCACTGTGGTGTAGTTAGATTGTGATAGGAATTTCAAAACTTGTATGCATAAAAAGACAACAATTTCTATTCAAATTCTTCAACTATATGAAATTTTATTCAATTCTATTGCTTGAAATATGACGGTAATCTTTTGATTATGCTGTAATTGTTTGGATTTTTGCAAATATTGAAACAAGAGCGGGGTGCTTCTTCTATTAGTGGTCAACGTTAAGTTTAAAACAGACTTAAGCTTGTAGTCAATACCAAGTCGAATAAATAGATTTGCCACAAACAGATGTACCAATTGTACGCGGAGTCTTTTATAACCTCACCTGTTTGCTTTAGAACAGAGGAATTGTTGAAGAACTTCAGTAAGATCTGCTTTATTAATAAGAATATAACAAAAGTTGTCTAAAAGGAGATTTCATTGTAACCATAACAATACTTTTCCCCAAATGAGGTTTATTTTGTTTACTTTTACGTGACCTGACAATTTAATGAAATGTCATTGCCTCTGTCGCATCTATGTCAAACGCTTCAATTTTTCCTCTTAATTTTTTTTTTCTGTTATTTTTGTCTTTATTGTCAATCGATACTTATCTAACCGTCATACCGTAAATATTAAACATTCAAATGATATCAAACTTGCATTCCTAGTATGATCAAGTCTAGATCCCGTTCAAATGGAGGAATGTAGCGATTTGACAATGTGGTTTTGGTTGTAAGCAAACACATTTAAATAATTCAAATTTCTATTCGAAAAATTCACGCATGTAGAGTATTTCTTTGTACATAGAAGATTAGCCATTTAAAGCTACAATTTCCGTATTTTTTAGAGGCACGAAATCTAAATCTAATAATGACTTGATTGCAAAATGGGCTTTATCGATAGAAGCGTTTCTAATTGTTAGATGAACAAAAAACGGTGAGTATCTCTTAGAACCTATTCATAAATGGGCAAAAAACCACTACAGCTGAAACTCCGGGATGTGTAGATTATAAAAAATAACTTTCGTTTTCAAAAATCGTCATTTTCATTGAAAAAAATCGAAAACCTTTCGATGTTTCGTATTTTAATTCATATTAGTTGACCTACTTTTAGAAGTCAGTTGCACTGTTTATCTTGCCTTGACACTGAATTGATAGTCAGATGTGCTGACATGTGCGTGAGCAATGTTTACATCAACGCTTCTCCTTATCATTACTAGTTTATTCAAATTGAATTAGTCCATACGTCAACAAATCTCAGTTTAATCACGTATGATTTAAAACAACCGTTTATAAATGGAATTTCTATTAAATTACAAAAAATTTGAAATCTTCAGTTTTTTTTAAAAAAAAAATGAAAATGACAATTTTTGAAAACGCAAAATTTTGTAATAATCTTCACATTCCGGAATTTCAGCTGTAGTGGTTTTTTGCTCATTTTTGCATAGATTTAGACCATTTCTTTCATTTTTAGACAAACTAACCCTATATAACATTGCCAGGCTTCACAATTTATTATTCAGAAAAAAAAAATCCGTCCACATAAACTCAGCCGGCTCTCAGTTAATTCTTGTATTGGTTCCATCGCACAGATTTTTCTTAATTAATCCTGTTTATCCACGGATTATTATTGATGAATTCGATTTGGAACAACTTTAACTGCTTGCTTTTTTGGCTTATTCCATTTAAATTCCACCACTAAACATAACAACATCAAATACAATCCAACAATCCGAAATAGAAGTATACGTGAAAGTATTGTAAGACTTTATAGAAACCTTCAATGCTTGAGTAAAACTTTAGTTTCGATCGTGTAAGCCTACGGCAATTCTATGTTGTTCTAATTTTGTTAATTTTGGAATTCTATTGTTGTTTTGGTATTCGTTAGTAGAATTTTGAATTTTTTTTCTGGAAATCAACAAATTCATGTTGTTTATAACTGAAATTTTACGATAACATTCTTTCCCCTTCTACCAATTTGTTTTAATGAGCTTGTTAATCTTTTTTATAAACAAAAATTCTGAAATATAAATTTTATATAATTATTTGAACATGGTAACATTAAAGTTAGGGTGAAAATGATGCTTAGGGTATAGCAATGGTGAGTAGAACCGGAAACTTCTCATCACTCAACATTGAATCGATGCACACACAACATCGGATAAAACATTAATGGATCTGTTTTGACCGTAATGGAATTCAATTTACGTTATATTCTCCAAATATTTTAAGCAAAATACAATTATGGCTTGAAGGTGTTTGTTTTTAGTCCATAAAAGTAGAAGTAGATTCATTATTAATTTAAAATTCAATAAAGATCATGTCGTATCGAATTCAATATAAAATAATTTGGTCAGTTATCCCTCAACTTTGATTAACAATAAGCGATAATTCAACACAAACTAAATCTTTTAATGAACCTTTTATTCTACGCAATTCGAGCTTTTTCTCTAAAATAACTTTTAAGGTAACAAATCCGCTTACTGTGAGCTTGTATTAAAAAAATTCTATATTAAAAGTAATTAATGGAACCATTAAAAAGCAAGCGAGACCTTACACCTATTTACAGTAGAAATATCGGATCTAGACTCACAAGGAAAAAACAACCATCAACTAGTCTCAAGACTTTCAAATAAGTTGAAGTGAGATGGAAGAAAACTTATTTGCAAATTATACTACCGGTTGATGGTTGTTTTTTCCGTATGGGCCTATATCCGATATTATTACTGTATATATATAACAACTTGAACGGAGTCTCTCTCGTTTCCAGGTTGTATTATTGATTGTAAACGCTACATATAAGGGTGGTCTGTGTGTCCCTACTACTACTCTCTTTCAAAGCGTATCCCTGGCTTTTCGTATACTCAGCACGTGAACCATTAGAATAGGAATATATAGTGAACGAAAACCAACTACTGTTTTCAACAAGATTTTATACGAAAAGTAAATTTTCATGTTTCATACTTTCTACTTGATTCCTTTTAATTTTATTGACAATTATTTATAGATGAATAAATGGAATGTGGTCAATAATTGAGCATAATCTTGACATTTTATGGTACAATTGTAGTAACGATATGGCGAAATATTTTAGACATTGTTGTACCGCATATAATTAATTCACAAATACTGTATGTTTGTTCCAACCACAATTCCAGCTTGTATTTACTCTATCTGTATATATATCATAGACTTTAAACTGGTGGTAGGAACGAATCTGATGCGTAAAACAAATATTAGTAGTCTAAGGGCTGTGCTCTCTAAATATTTATTTCGCTTCGTTTTTTAACAACGTCGTAGATTTTGTTGTTCGAACACAACTTTCTACACGTTGTTACAGCAAAATGTTGATAAATTATGAATGAGATCGGCCGATTGAAAGACATTTTGGATAATTTACTGACACGCACATTGTGTTTTGCAACACTGGAATTGCTGGCAATAGTCGATGGATGGACATGCTTTTTAATTATCAGATTGATGCTCCAGAAAATGCGTTTTCACTACAATCAACAACAATATCTATTATTTTCTTATTTGTTCTCCACTAAAATCACATTCTGTATCTTTGAACGCAAGTATGCTGGTTTGATTGTAAATCTTGCCCGATGAAGATTTTTTTCTTTTTTATCACATAAAAATTGTTTCGAAAATCATCTACTGATTATATGCTTTATTTCATCTGGCATTTTCTCAATTGATAGTAATTCTCATATTTGTTTGCCAATAAACGCCAATACAAATAACGTTTATAATATATTATTGAGACCGCTTTACAATATTAATGGTTGTTCAAAATTCAATAATAAAACAAATTTCAATGCGGATCAAACAGAATTGTAATATTCACAAGAGAAAGGTAAAGCGGGGTAAAAGTGGGGAAACAAAAACCAAATATACATTGTGTTATTTGATATCTGTTACTGCTACAAATGAAATTGATGATGATTGTTATCATCCAGATATGCCTCAGAGAAAATGCTTTATCTATCTATATAATGGTAGAATTAATTAAAATTTTAGATCATTTTGTTGATAAATTGATCAGAGTTCGGTTGTCTGTTTTCTGCCCTCTAGTATAGCTCGATAGTATTTTAATTTCCTGTATTATATCTTTGTATTCAAACGATAATTTTATTTTGTACTATCAGGAAATTAACTTAACAATAAAATATTGATAATAGCAATAGCAACATGAAAACATATTCGGTATAGAAGCTGCAATACGGTACACTCCACAGGTAGTTTTTATAGATCCAATCGAGACTCAACACGCATCATTCTCATACTTCACTTCTTTCATAGACAACAGAAAGGTGTGTGGAACGTCGAGAATCCCAGGTATTTTGCTTGAATTTCGTTCCATTAACAGTAACAAATTTTTGCTATTCAACCAAATTTTATTTGTCTGGTTTAACGAACTGAATCAGTTCAATTTCGACCGAGAATTCTCTTACATCATCTTCTAACAATATGCTAATAATATTAACATTTGGAATAGTTATTCAAATTTTATATGTTAGTTTACAATGACAAAAAAACGATATTATAACGAACACCTGCTGCAAGTCAAGCAACAGTTTGTCGATTGAATTTACTTTCATATTTTACCCTAAATGATGTAACAAGGCCAACGGAAATAAGGGGTGGCCGGATGTCTACATCAATTTACATTAAAAGCCAACCTGTGGATGATAAGAGTTATCATAAAGCGCGGGGGAGAAAAAAAAACAAAACGTTAAAACATCAATAACGGTAATTTCAATTAGTTGAAAATAAATTTCATTTTTTTCCCGTCTAATTTTAACTTATTCTAAAGAAATATTCCTTTTCAGTGGTCTGTACTGATTGATTCTTATTGATTTAAGACTATTCTTAAAAGTTTCGTACAGTTGTAATCTGTTTTAAATAAAAAAAGAAAAATTGAAATCTAATGATCTGTATGTGGAGAAATGGTGGATGCGCCGGGTGATTACAATTTAACCACCACAGACTTACTATCCTAATTTTGGTGTTTCATTCAAAATCGACCACGGGGAACATTTCAAATTTTTCCTACTACTAACGTAAAAGTATTTAAATTCCTTTGACAAAGTTGTCCTAATTTAAATAACAAACTTCACTCGGCTAATAAGTTCTGCTTCAAAAGCTTTCCGTTAACGAATAAGTTCCATCATTTCAGCTAATTTATTTTCATGAAACTGTTATAAAAACCACTCGATTATTATCATTAATATTGATGATAAATTCGTATAATTTTTGGATGTTACAAAATAAAAATTCGGTTTAAATGTTTGGATTTTCGTAAAATACAAACGTCATTTGCCGTTTCCTGTTGATGTTCAATTTGAAAGACAACTTATGATTGTGTGTGGGATCAAAAAGTTGAATTTAGAAGCTTTGAAATTGGGTAGTGGGCAGTTGAAAGGCGACTTTGTAGCCTAATGTAGCCTCATTTTTAATACTGCTCTTTCTCTTTATATGTGTGTGTGTGTGTGTGTGTATCTTGATAATCTGAAATGTCGTTTAGAAAACATAACATCGATCCCTATTTCGTGTCGGTCACATTTTTCAGATCAATAAGCAAAAGAAAAAATTACGTAGACCGCATTGCAATTTTACAATCTTCCATATCTGGACACATTATGGGAAAATTTCAATTTTATTAGCAAAAGTGGAATATGAAGTTTTAAACGATCAACTTTCGTTGATCAGCTATGTAAAATTACATATGATGTAGAGAAATTTGCAGAGATTATCCCTGAAGGGTTTTACGAACAATACGGCCATAATAACACATTCACTGTATTTGAACTGTGCATTACAATACATGCTTTTGTTTAAATATCCGCCAATTGAACATTGAATGTTTTCTAGTTCATTTAACGTGAATATAATGTAATTTGGTTCGGTTTTTTTGTGTTGAAAAATGAACTAAAACCGCTAAATGAAAAGATTGTGGACAAACCATAAACGTTGGAAGCGTTACAATTAGGGCTTTTTATAAAAATATCGACTCATTAATAACTAGAGAAAATCCTCTACTGTATTAGGAGTTTTTTAAACTTACCTGTCCTGTAATTTCTAATTTTCAGTTGAATGAATGAGTGCCAATCATTCTTGCATCCATTTTAATATTTTCTAATTAATCAGACCTACATTGGATTCGTTAAATTCTTGCTGTTTGTAATTTTAAACAAATCTGGAGAGGTTGTCTGTTCAGTTTTTCTTGTTTGTGTTTGTTTTTTTAACAAAAACGGTAAATACATGTTGTTTACAATTTCCAGAATTATCTCTACCAAAGCTACTTTGGATGTTAAAGTAGTTAATTAGATATTTTTTCTGTATTTATACAGTAATAGGTTCAAAGAAAGAAAATATAGATACAAGACAAGTTTAATTAAATACCTGTACCTTGTAAACAGACCTGATATGACTATACATCGAGTGCTAAAGGCAAATTTAATCACAGACCTTGAATTATGAATTTTCTCTTGTATTGAAATTTATTTTATGGAAATATATATATA
>JAZBGY010000394.1:0-56175 GCA_037414755.1 Lydus trimaculatus | reverse complement strand
CAGGACATTGAACTTTCCCATCCATCTAACCGACCCAAAAATTTTAATTCTTATCAAATCGTTGATTAAATTTTTGGAATCCGATGCTTTTCCATTTTATTTTTTTTTTTTTTTTTAAAAATGATAATATAAATAATAGCAAATTGTTGTGTAATATTGACATAGTGATAAGGTTGGTGGATTTATTTTGCAAAAAAAAAAACTTCCAAACAACTCGACTTATAATGGGGAGGATTAGCAGTAGGTACCTAGATGGGTTAGACGAAATTTTGCGGATGGTTAATCACACATTATTCATACAATTGTGTGAACTTGTTGATGACCCTGGAAGATTTTTTCTAGCGTTCTTTTAGTAGGTACACAAAAAAAAAATTTTTTTTTTGATAACACTCTATTATTAGATTTTTTCCCAAATCATCATCATCATCATGATCGAATTATGTTAAAAAAAGATCATTGAACTTTTGTGAAATCTTTAAATAAACAATAAAAATCTTTTAGAATGATTATTATTTTTTTTTTGCAACACAATACCCGTCTCAACTATTTAATCTCTTATTTATTTTATAATTTTGTTAAATATTTTTGTTATTGTTTCTACTTTCCTTCTGGTTATAAATTTCTTACAACAGTTTTTTTTCGCTCAAACATCTCACATTTGTCTTATATATGTGTATATGTGTGTGTGTGTGTGTGTGTGTGTGTAGAAAAAAAGATCGTATGTTAGATTTCATCTTGATTTGTATAGTAAGAGTTGCCTCGTGCAATACATTTTAATTGTACATTGAACTTGTGGTTTATATAAATTGGCAGAGGCTGGCAAGGGTCGAAAATTTTTGATCAATTGTTCCGCATTGCCCATAAAATTAATTTAGGATTATTTTTTATTTTTTTCAATTTCAAGATTAATTGTTTCGACCGGGTGTATAAACAACAACTATACACAGTAAGATGTTACCAAAAAATCTACAACAATTCTGGTAAGTTTGGCAAAACAACAATAATCAAACTAAAAAGGGATTATTATTAAATTTTTCTAACTATTTTTGCTTAAATGCTAACGACTGACGTTCAATGCCAAGTTATTTATGTTGAAACAAACACACAGAAAAAAATTGTACTACCAATTGGACTAAGTTACAATAGAAGATTTTTTTTTGTATTTTTCTATTTAAAACACTCATTGTTACTCCATTTTTTTATTGTATAAACATTGATCAACATTTATATCTTTTCAACCCAAACAAGTAATTTAAATTTTACTGATTTATCTGATAAGATATTGACGCAAGATGTTTTTCTATTTATAATTGTATTATGCAAAATGTAGTATAACTGTATTTTAAATTTCATACAATTCGGATTATTAATAAAAAAGTTATAGGGGTATCACTTAGCATTGTAGCGTAAGTGATACCCTTGTAACTTCTACAAAAATGAATGAAATTCATTCGGATTTTTACTAAACACTTTTAAATCGTTTCTTTAATTGAAATTGCGAGTATTTTCTCCTTAATTAACACTTTTTTTTTATATATAATACGTAATAACACAGAAATTCTGAATTTTTAAACCTGTTATATAGTGAATCGATAGTTGATTGAAGGATATCCGTTTATTTCGTTGTCTATACACGTTATTTGATAAGAAATACGATGGTGCGGTGATTTTGTGGTGAAAAATTGGGGGGTTGAAATTCGAAGACAGACATTTATTTCCTGTCAATTAGAAAGAAATTCGTTAGACTTATCGGTCGATCACTCTATGTTTTTTTTTCTGCGCTTCTTCTAAATATTTATTTATTTATTTATAATATTGTTAAATGGTTTCAATTAGATACTCTTTAGTTATAAATAAACAAATAAATTTCAAGAAGAATTTCGCCAATTTATCAACTTATATAATGAAAATGAAGATTTATTATTGTTTGCTGATTAAAAAATCGTCGAAAATCCAAACATTAAGATAATTTCAGTGTTATGTGATCAATGGGTGGATAATTTGATTCGAATCATCATCATGTAGTTTCAAGGTCTTACAACCCCATACAAATCAATAATTGTTTCGTAATTTCACCCCTAGTTTTCTGTCACTAAAAGTCCACCCTTATATACGTATGTATATACCCACCCCTAACCAGGATAGTGTTGTTGAGGTCATTGTACGATCACCCGGAAATTCCTATTAGAGAGATACGTTATGGTGGAGGCGGAGGAGGAGGTGGAATAAGAGTAGAAAATTTTGTTATTATTGTTGGATTTATTGATGAAATTTCTCGTAAATAACAACAAGACGTACTAGTGAGGGAGGTTGTTACGACAAGTGCCTCCTTATAAAAACTAAAACAACATTGTATATATGTATATGTGTATCGTATAAACAACACAACTACAACGACGACTCCTCTCTAAACTCTCCACCACTAGCAGAGCGGACTCGATCACTAGGTTCATACACACGGCGGTTCAGTTTCAGTTATACCGTGATTGGTGTCAGTTGTGCCAGCACCAAATTGTTAAAAATAACACACACACACACACAAAAAAGAAACGGTACACACGTGTATATCGGGCATTCAACAACAACAACAACAATCAATGTAGCAAAATTTCGGTAAAAACCACCCCTTAATTTTTAATGTTGAAAATGAAACGTTTAGAGTTTGTTGTTAATGAGTAGTGAGTGGAATTTAGGTTTTTTTTTTCTATGAAACTTGTGCTGTATCAGTGTGGACGCCACAAAAAACAACAACAACAACAACAAAATTTGCCACATTTGCCATGATTATATCGAAAGATTTATTCCTGCTGGGAGACCAAGATTACTTGAGACTCCCCAATAAGGACGAGAAACGGCCAGCTATGATAAGACCCGTCGTCAAGCCGCAAAGGTATTTATTTATTTAACAACTTTCACACATAATCCTGTTATTATTATTATTATTAGAATTAGAATTGTACAGGGACGGATTATAGTACAGACACACACACACGAAAACTAAACGAAATCTAAAGTTTTGGTCATCGACCTCACTAATACTAGTGTAGGTAGTAATCCTATAAATAGATAATTTTTCGAAAAACTCATTCCGTAACAATAAATTGTTTATAATTTTCTTTAAAAACAAATAGATTTGGAGAGAATACCAATAATTTTGGTTGTTCTTTTTTTCTATTTCAAAAATTCAACTTTCCCCATTGCAAATTATAAATCGACGGTTATTAACTTTTGTTCCAGTTTTTTTTTTTTATTGTTATTGTTAATAAATACATAAACATATGTGTGTGTCTTATGTTACAGTTTTCATATAAACGAAAAATTTTTATAACTTTACTTTAATTTAAATATAAACACCGTTGCCAAATTCTGTAATAATACACACAATATCTTGCGCCTATATAGGTACAGAGTTGTTGTAGGTTAGTGGTTCTGATACCGTTAAACAATTTTCATGGAAAATACACCATCTTATCATAAAATAAATATTAAAGCCTTTCAAAATGATTATAATTGAAACTGTATTTTTTCTCTCTTACTATTATTATTATTATTATTATCATCAACAACGACAAGTCTTGTAACAATTTTCCAACGATGGTGGTGATTATTGCAATGACGGTGTGTAATTTTTTGCTATTATTAATGAAGAGATTATTGTGGGGCATTGGCTGAAATCCTGAAATGATTACGGTTTTTTTTTTGATTTTAAATTAATGTTATTATTATGTAAAAGTGAAGCGAAGGGAAACCGCGATTTTTCGAATCCGATCCTGTCCCGCCATATATATATATATATATATAGATATAATTGCGATAAACTGACATACATGTGGTTTTAGGTCGTTGTACTTTATTTTATCGTAAAAATGTTGTTTTTTTTAATTATTATTATTAAAAAAAAAAAGAAGCGATCATAACAATTTATATTGTTAATAGACGATTTTTTTTTCTTCTCCCGTTGAAAATTTTTTTCCCACAACAATTTTTCTTGTTTGAATCCCAGTACCGGATTAACGATTAAGCAAAGTAGGCGGTAGTCTATGGGCCCCATGCCTTTTAGCAGCCCTGCCACAAAAACGTATACGCAAATGCAACATGTTCTTCTCTACCAACAGCAAAACAGCAATCTGTTCTCAATGCCGGATTAGTCTATGAGCCCTATGCTTTTTAGGCGCCCCGGACGATAGATTGAATGAAATTTACGGTTTTCACATTTTTTCAAAAGTTGACTGAAATTCAGGTCGTGAATTACTTGAACTTTTTTGGTACTATGCTTGGTTGCCATTGGTAACGGACGTAAAAGTAGTTTTACGGCCGCTACCTACTATGAAACGAACAAAAGAATTCTTGTAGGTATATAAACACTTCGGTTGCGCAATGCTTTCAGCTATTTCGAGATTGTTGGCCGAGGCCGCAATTTTCTCTTGGTACGCAAAACGTGCATGTTTGTTTTATAAATAAAATATTCGTTTAGGTATAGAGAGATAATTTGGGAGGGAGAGGAGGGGCCCTCATTAGGTTTAATCCGGTACTGTTGAAGTCCCATTTGTTTCTACTTGGATAAATACAAGATAAACTATTATTGTATTATTCATATGTAATATTTATCATTAACCGCAATGGCGTTGTTGTTATTATTGTTATTGTTGTTTTATTATCAATTTATGCATCTTGTGTTGTTTTTCACTATTTTCTCCACATTTGAATCTTTAATCTTCCAATTCTCTATTGAAAAGAGAAAAATACCAATCCATCTAACCTCTATGCAGTCCAAAGCTAATAGAGATTTTTGGGACTGCTGATCGTGAGCTATACAGAGACCTTTACTGAAAAATTTAACATATTGCGTCCACTTTTGCCGGTAGCGTTCTTAGCGTCATGGTAAATCCGTCCCAGTTCTCGCTCTCTATCTCTTTCTCTCACATACACACTCTATCGCCGTATAACTAAATTCAAATTAGAAAGTTTCAAAGAGAAGATCAATGATAAATTGTTATAAAATGTAATTATTGCAAATGCCAGTAACAAAAAAAAAAAACGACAAAATATCAACAAACGCGGTATTATAAAGGAACAACATAGCTTTCACAATGGTGGTGTATCGTCAAAGATCGATCTTGATATATTAGAAATTCCGGGTCAAACTAATAAGTTTTTTGCTCCTTTGAAAATTCTTAATAAAGTTAACGATAGCGTAAGTAATTGTTGGGGAGTTTTGTCCAGTTATTTCCTATTAAAACTGCCAATATTTTGATAGATTTTTTATTAATTGTTTCATCTACAAATTTATACTAGATCTAGTTTTATTTAGTGTCGAAATATCTAGTTGACCAATTGGAAATAGACAGACTATACATTCTGAGTGTTCTCTACTGACAAACTTTCAGTGTTTCTGTTGATTGTTTTACTGTGGATTCTCTTAAAGCAATGTTGACCAGTTGACAATTGACAGACTATACACATTTGAGTACAAGTATGTTGGAATCAAGTCGAGCAGTTGAAAATCTACAAACTATACATATTCAAACGAACTCTTGAGTACAATACAAATATACTGCATCTATTTCGGATTGACTTTAATGCATGGAAACAGTAATAACCTTACAAAACGAAATGATTTATTGCTATCTTATTATCCTACATCTGGAGGAAAGTAGTTAACTCTCTCAATAACACACGCACTTTCTCTCTGTTAACAAAAATCTCTTGATTTGGTGTACTTGACGCAACTGTCTGTATTGTGCAAAAACCCTGGTAATCTTATAGAGAGTCAAGCCGACTAATTCCAAATAGACGTACAGTAAGATAAGAGAAAGCTATCTATATAGATTAAACTGAAAATACAACCACTGAAAAACTTTAACAGTGAAAGTTAACTATGCAGACATTGAAAAATCGTTCATTTTTTTTTGCCAAAAATATAGAAAGGTGGTGGTATAGATAGAAGAACGAGAGCTTTTGTGGGGGTTTTCTTGTTGCAGCAATCGTCGTCTCTCCTTAGCCCATCTTCTAAGTGTGTTTTAATAACAACTCTTTGGCAAGTTGACCACACCATTGGGGACGGTTGAACGACCAAATTCGTCTGTGGTTCGAACAACACACACACACAGTTACACACACACACACACATATATATACATTGGAGTTGAAATATCAAGAAAAATGTTGAAAGACGACTAGTAAGACTAAATAGAATTTTTTTTTTTAAAGTTCAATGATCGACATTTTTTGAAGAAATATTGACAACTTTCTTTTACTATTATTATTATTATTATGATTATTATTATTATTAATTTAATAATCCGCCATATCTCTCTCTATTCAAACATAGATTACGGTTTATTTGAAGATAGAGATAGAGATACCATTTTATTTGTTAACATCTCAAAATACCTATAGACTTGTTAATGAATATTACCTATGAAAATTTCCATTAGTTAAGGTTAATAAACAATAATTGCTGATTTTTTTTAAGATTTATTTAGAAATAACAACCAAAAAACAAAAAACGATAAGCGTGAGTATACCTGAAAACCGCCGAGACATAAAACTGAAATCAAGGACTCTTACTTTATCATTGAACAAAATCAAAAAAAAAAAAAAATGGTAATCATAATTAATGAAAAATTCATAGATCTGCTGTTAGACTTGGAACGAGTTTTTTTTTTGTTTTCAAAAACGATCCTACGCAATAATGGTGGAAATAAAAATGTGTGCCTTTTTTGAGATGAGATTAACTGAAAAATCCAGGAATTCAAGAATAAAACAGAGAGGCAACTCGCTTCTATTAAACTGAAAATCGCCGTTATATTTGGCCCGCGCCGCGCCGTACACTCTACTCTACTCTCTCTCTCTCTTTCTATTTCATTCTATCACTCGTCCTATTCTCGTATGTATGTTGATGCAGTTCGATTGCAACTGCACCATTATACACTTGTTTGTGTGTGTGTGTGTGTATATGTGTATATAATAGTAGTAGTAGAGGGGCAAAGAGATGATTATATGACCATACTCTCTAACAAAAAAACAAAAAAAAACAGAGATAGATAGATAGATTGATTGTTTTATAGAGGAGGGTATGTGAAGGGGGAAGGGTTGGCGACGTGTGCAGACGTTGTATATGTTGTGTGCGTCGGGTTCAATAACCACTGAAAGTGAAAAGAGAGGAGGAGTTGTGCACAAGGATACAGTTGACCGTTCTACAGAAAGAGTGAGAGTGAATTGGACTTTGTTGATTCTTTTTCATTTTATGTTAACGAAATAAGGGGAGGAAAAAATATTAAAAAAAATAAATAAAACCATCTTCATCTCTATCATCATCATTATCATAAATGGCCGTACTACTAGAAATTTGCACCATCATTGTGATTGATTTGGGTTGTTTTTTTTTTTGAGGGGCGACATTTCTGTTAATTTCGGAAAATTGTCAATCCCTAATTCTATACGCAATCTTGTAGATATCACGTGTCTCTAGAATGAGGATATTCGGAAACTATACGATTTTGGTACTTATTTAGAAAAGTACCAAGTTTTGCTAAGAAAGGATACAAATTGTAATAGAAAGTGAAGTTACAACTCCTACAAACTTCCAAATTATTATTATTTTTTTAATAATTATAGTTTATTCACCTTAAATATAAGTCTCTCTCACTCTCTCAGTCTCTCTCTTTCTATTTTATTAGATTCTACATAACTCAATCAAAAACAAAGTTTAAGGTTATTATTATTATTTTTAATTATCCAAATAATTTTCAATAATAACTTAAAATTATTGTTTGTTATTATGTTCGTTATTGTACAATAACGTAAATTTATTATTATTATATTTTTTTTATTTGTATTTAACGATTAAGTGAATTTCCTGTCGTATTAATGTTCCAAATCTGTCAGGTCAGCTTTTTTGAATTGAAGGATGCACCCGGAGGTATTTATAGGGACTGTCTATTATCATACGACATATCATCATCATCATCATCATCATCATCATCATGAAACAGAATTCGTTGCCATAATGCATATTATAACAAACACATGTTATAAACGAGGTCATTTCATTGCACATCTATTTTATTAACTCTTTTCTCTATTTCAACAATAATAATAATAATAATAATCATAATAATAATGATGATAATAATAATAATAATAATAATAAATAAAAACGAAATAGAACAATAATGATTCAATTTCGTTTTTCCAATTCAGAATTCATTTATTACAAGGCCGATAAATATCGTGTTAATTAGAATATAAAATGACAAATGCTATGATTAATAATACCATTTTTGTACATTATTTCATTCTTTATTAGACGATTTCTGTACATTTTTTTCTTAATCGAACGATTGTTGTTTTTTCCCCCCGAAGAGATTTTTAATTGAGTATTATCCGGAAATGTCTGGAACATACAGTCTATTAAATGACCTAAGCGATCCAGTACAATAATCACAATTAGTTCACAATAGATGCAGTAGCAAGAGCTTCAAATAACTTTGAACCATGGACTGCCGAATCCCTATGCTAAACAACGGTGGAGTTTCGTACACACCAAATTTTAAGGATAGAGAATAGCACCGAGGCAAGTTGTCTCTTTCTAACTTTCTGCGCATGCACATACCGGTTGGTTCTATCGATTTCACTCCGTAGGTACCTCTAGCAACACTAATTCACGTTCAGTTAGAAAGAATAAGACTGCCCCGACACAAGCTATCTGTCTCTAAAAGTGGTAGGCTATTCGGAGTCCATGCTTTCAACAAGTCCTATACTTGAAACTACCTGCTTTTTAAAGAAATATCTGGACAGTTTTTAAATATTGATTTATGGTGGCACGTCCTTGCTGCTGTATCTATTGTAAATTAATTTGTATTATTTTACGGAGATCTTTTAAGTCACTTAACAAACTATACCTATCTAATTTGTTTTAAATTTGTCAATTTTAAATTCAAATTAGTAGTGGGATGGAAACATGTGTGTGTTATAAAGATACTTATTTTATGTACAAATATTTTAACCGAAATATTGATGAGTAGAGTAGGCTGATAGGTGGAATAAATTTCGATATATACTTCATCTATTTTAAAATTGTCGATTTGACTTTGAAAACTATCAAAGCGACATCTGTGGCTTAATTTGAATAATGTTCAGTAGTTATTAGAGCTGCCAAGAAATTCTACGGTCCCCAAATAATACAATCATTACAACGACGTCGGGGATTATCCCGGATCTCGGTAATTTCTACCCGCTATATCCACCTGTTGTCCAGGTTTGGTAGTCGTCAAACAAATCTTTTAGGAGAGTGCCAGGTCAAGCTTTAATAAGAAATGAAGTTAGATGAGATATCAGCAGAGTTTAATTATAAATAGGGCAATAGAATCGTTATCACTAACAGAGGATAGAGGGAATGATAAAGAGATGATGCCATCTTGTGAAGTAGGTCATAGCCAAAATAGACTACGTTGGATAATTTTACATCTAATATTAGGAATTTTGTTTTGTTTTGCTTTATTTTACAGTTGGTGCATCTTTTCTTGTACGTTTTTCTTTCAAAACCTTTGATCTGTAGCTAATATGACTATCAGTTTCTCAATATTTTTGTCACTGTTTTGTCAAATATTCATCAGAAGATGATCCTCATTTTTTGCCTTCTCCCATTTTTTTTAAGGTCTGGGTCTTATCAGTTACTTCATTCTGGGTTTGTTTTTTCTCTATTTAGCTTAGTTTTGACTATAGTTGCATTACTTTTAGGCCTGCTTTTATGCCAAATTTTTTGGGAACGTCTAATTTTTCCTATCTGACTCACTAACAAACAACTATTCTGTTATGTTTGGATATGGATGATTTAGGCACCTCTCTTTGTGTTTTACACTTTTATATTACCTTCTTGTATGATTGTTACACTTTTTTGGCGACTAATTGTAAATTTTTCGATTTTACAATTATTGTCATACGTCTGCACTTTTCTGTTTTACTTCTTTTACTGTTAACTGCCACAATCGTAACTCTACAAACACACACGTTCCACAACTTGCGTTCATTGTGTGCTGCATTACTGCAAACGTAACGATTTATCGTTATCGCAACAGTTTTAATCGATGTTGTATCGCTTGCAGCATGATAAATCGTTACGTGTGTAGGACCCATTAGTGTTAGTTAGAATCAGTGGCGTAACTACACGACGTCTACTAGATCCACTAGTTTTTTTTTTTTATTAAAAACAACACTATTTTCAAGGTGAAGTTACGCTACTGGCAAGTGTGATAGAAATTGTTGAAAAATCGTGACTGGAATTTCTGAAAAAATTATCACCAAATAAAATTTAACGATAGAATAAACTTATCCGTAGATAATTAGAGAGAGAAAAAAAACAAAACTATAAAAATACATATGTTAACATAAAATAGACAAAATTATGTGGATTTTAAGCAGTTTTTCGCATTTTCTTCTACACATATCTATCGATTCTGTTTATTATTTACACTTTTATACAATCTTTAATCTTGTAGTAAATGGGCATGTGTGTAGGTATATATGTACATACGCATATAATACAAATACATAGGTATTTCTGTGTTTAGAAAGAGAATGCACACGCATCTATACGCATATATGTATGGTATATACACACAAAACAACATCAAACCGGCTTTCCTGCTGCATTCAAACATAACGGTTGTTTTTATGAATTTCGTTATCCTTACAAATGATAACCAGATTTAATTTAGAACAATATAATCACACAATAAACTATTTGGTATAATAAATTCGAATAGTTGTTGCAACATAAAAAAGAAAAAATTTATTTGACCACCAGAAGTTTTCGATTCTTCTTATCAAAATCTGTGTCTTATCAACAAAATATTTGAATAATGAAATAATTAAAATACGATATATATTCTTTTTTAAAACAACGAAATAATAATAATAATAATAATAATAATAAAATAGAAAGAAACGATAACTCGCGATTCATTATCATAATTCGATGACCCCAACACCACCACAAGTGGAAATCTTGAATTATATTGATGGTTTTAAACAGATAGACAAAGATAGAATGATTTTTTTTTACACATATACATATAGTATTGTTAGAGTGAGACAACATGGTATTTAAATATAATGAAAATCGAATATGAGGAGAATGAAGAAGAAAAAAAAAACGATTCGAATTTTTCCAATATCTAGACATAATAATAATAATGATAATGATGATAATAATAAGGACGTGATGTCTGCTATACAGGAAACTAGACAGGACATCTTTCCTAACCAATACCATATGTGTGAAAGTCCTTTGAATTCCTTCAATGCTGTGTGTGTGTGTGCGGTTTTCAATGGAATTTTCATAAAAATTTTTATTTGTTTCTAAATGATTTTTTATTTATTTTTCAGGTAAGCATACTATTCCTGAAAATATAAAATTGTGAGTAATTTCTTTTTCAATAATTGTTGTTTTAATTCAAAAACTACGCCGATAATTACTGATAACAATGAATAGTAGTGTGTAGTATAAATTATGATGTTTCTAGTTCGTTACCCTCCACTAATAAATTTAATTATGTTACCATATAATAACACATTCGATAATTCATTCAACTCTAAACGAAAAATTAAGTGAAAGCGTTTATGTTTTGTGAGACGCACCTATTTCACGATTATACACTTCTATATACCTTTATAAAAATTTTCTATTGTAAATAATCGGTTGAATTATCATTTTATTTATTAATTATTGAAAAATTCTTACAATACAGTGTGTTCCATTTAAATCGAATAGTGGAGGTGTATACGAATAGGTTTGGTTTTATTACGCAAAATCAACTGCGAGTGATTGTTTCCTGGCGCCGAGATTGTTGCGTAGGATCATCTAAGAATTGTCTTGTTAATTGTTCAAAAAAAGTCCGCCCATTGAAGTGGAGGTAGCTTAAAATATTCACCATATATTGGGTAATTGAAATAAGTTGTTATTTTTTAAAATATACAACAATAGCCGCTTAATATAGTCGCGTTAATGTTATTTTTTATGTATCAATAGGCAGATTAAGCGGCGACCACTGTAACTTGAGGATTGTTTAGAATTATAAAAGCGGTTATTAATGTTTTATTCTTCGTATTCTTATCGTTCTATGGTCTACTTCAAAATTGAGAAAAATTAGAAATTCAATTACAAACAACAGCCAAAATTCACATTTCCAATTTGTTCCAACACTACCTAAACGTTCTATTAACATTACTTGGCAGGGTGGCCAAGAGTGAAGCTGGACTCCGATAAAATACTCCCACGAGTCCTAGTACAATTCTTCCACGGGGCCCGAAATATAACAGAGGGTCATTCTAGCCTCAGAACGGGCTCCGGTAATTTCTACCGATTGTACCCCCCTATTGTTACTTGGAACCTAATTTTATTTTGAATAGCAACGTATGATAAGCTCTATACGGTTAATTGGCGTTCATTAAATAACGCTTGTAATTCAGCGTAAGTCATGTGACCTGAATATTGAAAAGTGAATGGAACAAGGCGCGTTAATAGAGCATCACGTGACTTACGTAAGATTTTTGTCTCTATGCCACACATATGTTCGGATGTGTGATTGGTTAGATTAGCAAATCGTTGATGATGAATTTGTACATTAGGTCAACTATGATTTAAATATTGAGAAAAATCGTGGAAAAAATACGATAAATCTTATACTTATACAGGTGAAAGTTGATGTTTACAACATTTATCTTTATTGATGCAAGAATTGTCTATTTTCCACTTGTTTATTAGAAATTAAATAGACAGTTTGCAAAAACGTATGGTTTTTTTGTTGTTGTTGTTGTTATATTCCAGATTTTGTGAGTAATTTTGCAGACTTGTGTGTTTTGTTGTAATAATAATGGTTGGGCAGTAATTTAAGCTCTCTTGTTCAATCAAATCATCATTTACTTGTAATTCAGTTGAAGTCAGTATTTGGTTACCCAGACGTTAATCAAGAATTATTGGAATTGGTCTAAATTTCATTTGGAAGAATTGCCTGCCATCATGTAAATGTGCAAAAATTTTTTTTGTTTTATTGTAGAAGTTGAACGGTCATCTTGTGATTATTTTCTTAAAAACCACAAAAATTTGCTGCTTTATTGATTGATTTATTTATTTTTGCAAAACATCCAACCAGATTCCTAACGGTTTCTTTCCTATATAGCATATACATTGCAAATACCATCGTGTGCCAACATCTTTCATCCCCTTTTTCACACCCCATTATTCATGGCATCTACCTGAATTTTATATAAAAGAAAAAAACTAATCAATTTACTACCATATAACCTTGAACTTATACCCTTCTTCTAAAGGTCAAGGGTAGGATCCAATAATTCACAAAATTAACAACCAATCAAGATCAGATTACAGTGTTATGTTTGAGAAAAAAAAATACACCACCAAAGCTTATTGTTTTTTATACTGGAAAATTAGCCATGGATTACAGGAAATGGTTCGTTTTGTATTAAATTTGAGAAGATTCTTTGTGGTCATCATCATCATCATCATTATCGTCATCTTCTTGTTGTGTTGGTCTTTGGATTTTTGGTCGAGTAATTTGATCATCGTCGGTATGCTTGTTTCGCTTGTGTATATGTTGATGTTGTGCGAACCTAGCAACCAGGTAGTTGAGATTTTTCGTTTGTTGTTTTGAATAAATTATCGATAAATCTTACAAACAACATAAATGTACACAGTACTAGAGATTAATATTAATAGGTGAATATTGTCAGGAAGATCAATTTTTGTTTATTGTTACACCTCTGTCAGGTGGCAGAGAGAGAGAGAGAGAGAGAGAGAGAGTGTGTGTGTGTTATCGAAGAGGTAAAAAAATAACAGTCAAAGTCATCGTTATTTCAACAAACAGTATGCAAGTGCAATGGCATTTGCACAGTTCACACAACACTTATAGATATCCTCTAGTTCTCTTCATTGCAAAAGTCTAATGTTTGTTTTCCTTGACAAGTAAAACAATCAAATAGTCGTTATATAATGATGATAGTTGAACATGGCAGCAACCATTGTAAATTCCCATTTCGTCATCCTGTTTCTTATTGCAATAATCCTGCAGGACGAGTTCTTCCTGTGTGTATCAAAAAAAAAAAACAACAACCAAAAACACCTGGCCAAAATGTTATTCACCCGATCGTCTTTTTTCTGCAAATTCTTTTGTTGATTTCTTTTTTTTTGTTTTTGTTTTGGTACACACAGTATCACTTTTATTACTATTTTGGCCTCGCCTTTTTTGCGTTCTTTTTCCATCAAATATCTATTGCAAAAAGTGCTCTAGGTGATTTATTCCAACTGTAATACTATTGAAATGGATTTTTCAGAAAAAAAGCGAAAATTACCTTGACCAAAACTATTTTGTACCAATTTTGGCCTTGTCAAAAAGTACACGCACACACGCCGCCGTCGTCTAGGGGTCGAATTCTGGTTAAGCGAAATTTCAATAATTTCAAGTATATACAAGCAATGGAGGTCTTTCAAATGTTTGTCAAATCTAACACACATATGTTGTTTAGAAAGAAACTATTAACAATTTTTGGAATAAAAACGTCGCTCAAAATACTTATTTTATTGCATTTTTACGACAAAACCGATCCAGACTTTTAAATAAAATCAGATTTTCTCTGCCACTGCTCTCTACCCAAAAAAAGCTTCTATGGTGTTTGGTTGTTTTTGTAAGGATACCATTAACATTTGTTATTTGTTATCTTCTATTTTTTGTTATTTTAAACGAGACTGTACCTGTATTCAACTGAACGGATGAATGATTATGCGTTTTGGGATGCAACAATTGTGCATACTTTTACTATATCTATATAGAGGTATAGTTTGTTCCAAAAATAAAACAACTATTTGCAACAACAAGCTCTCTTTGGTGGTGGACCTGTTTCATTATTATCTTTGTCTTGTTCTAACATAAAATTATTTCGGTGTGTTGGAAAAGGAGCATTTATCAAAAGAAATATTTCAAGAGAGGTACACTGAAGGAAAAAAACAAAAAACAACGGTTGTGGTGTGTTGTTTTGTTGGTGGCCGGTGGTCACGCTTGATGGATTCATTTTAAGGAAAATTTGATCAATCCACCACTCTTATAGATCTTCATCAACCCTTTTTTGTTGGGTGTAAATTTTCTATATATAATTAATAAACGAAGATGACCGGAAACATGCAACATTCCATCGATTGTTTGTTGCAAAACGCGATGGGAAAATCATTAACAACTTTGTTTTAAACTGGAAATAACAACAACAACAACAACATTGACAGAAAGAAATTTGGTTTTTTATTATCGAAAACGAATTGTTGTAAATTAAATGTTGTGGTCGAAAATTTTTCGACATTGTCATTGTGAACAATGCTATTTTTTTTTTATTTTATTTTCGTAAATTAAAGAGATGAGGCAGCAGGAGGTTGTAAATCAACGGTTGCAATTGAAGAATAAATGGCCAATTTTGACCTAGACAATAAATTTACTAGATGGTCAGGTCAATGAATAGCAGCAGCCTCCTCCTCTACAACACTACACACACACACACACACACACTCAGAATGCAAACGTTGCATTTTGAGGTCTCCAATCTTTGCAATGCTGTACCTGTTCTTAAGATTACAAGGCTTAAATATAATGGTTAATTTGAAAATTACAGTTGGTAGTTTATTGAAAAATCAACTATGTGTGTATACGACAAATTATATTATTAACAAAAAAATAAAAAGAACGTTTACAATATTGAAGAACGATTTGTTGAACGATGTGGTGGTAGTAGTAGTTGATGATATCCTATTTATAATGTTTACAACTAATAATTACGTTTTTCCCTTCTATAGTTTGCAAACACACAACAGAACGGATTAATAACATGCAAGACCCAGTTGCATTAATGGCCATAGGCGGCAATTATGTTCTTTGTTTCTTTTATAGTTCAATGAAAATGAGGTCGATAGAAATGAATACTCTCCTTTACTAACGATGCAATTTACAATCAATGGAATTTATCGGATATTTTCAAATTTTCCTAATTATCACCATCATCATCATCATCATTAAATAATTTTATTATTATTGTGTCGCCGTTTTGTCTTCCTGATGATTTTTGTTTTATTGCGAAAGAACCAGTACCGGATTAAACCTTGTGAGGGCCTCTAGACAAACGAAATCTTGAATCCAACCCATCTAGACTGAGAAATGAACGTTTTGCGAAAATTGCGGCCTCGGCCAGTAATCTAGAAATGGTTGAACGCATTGCGCAGCTGAAGTGTAGGCATACTTACAACATTTTTTATGGAGCCGTAAATAATTCGGAAAACTTTAATTTAAAATTTTCCGAAAAGGTCGGATCATAGTAGGTAGCGGCCGTAAAACTACTTTTACGGCTGTTTCCAATGGCAACCAAGACTAGTTATTATTACTTCAGCCATCGTCACGGTATAGAGCCCATACTCTGCCTAATAGTCAATCCAGCACTGGTAAGAACGAGAGAGTGGTGAAGTAGTGCAACTGGTGTGGGGCAATATGGATAAGTCGTGGTCTAATAAAACCAGCAGGAACAGTATTGATAGATAATAAAGGCAATTTATTACTAATCTAGAACCAGGTTTATGTGAATTATATGAAGTAAAGCTATTATAATAAATCATGTTTTGTAGAAAAAAAATAACTAATTAGTACTCGCCGTTTCTTTCCCTCAATATTTTAATCCATTAAAATTTTTTATGAATATTCACTTGAACAACAAATTATTGAGGATGTTTCAAATTATTTTAATTACAATATAAGAGTTGTAACAATTAATCGAGGGTATGACAAGTAAATTACACTTATAACAACAACAATGTTGTTGTTGTTGTTGTTTTTCGAGAGAAGCGCGTGCTTTATTTAAAATTTTAAAATTAGATTGTCGCGTAGGTTGGAGATTTGATGAGATAGAACTACATCCTAATTGGCCATTTAATCGTATTTAGTCAACTAAGGGGGAAAATGATGATGATGATGATGATAGAAATTCATCTATTAATAATGCAATTCTAGGATGCCAATGAACTTTTGAACATTTTTTTCCTCTCGTTGATTCAGTCCCCAAAAGCGTTTGTTGTTGTTGTTGGTGTTTCTTTCATGATTGCTGTAGTAGAGGGAAAAAACTGACAGCAAGACACACCTGCTGATTTTATGATGTACTGGTTTATTGTTGTTTATTTTATGATAAGATCTTGTCGATATGAAATATGTTCAAATGATATTTGATTGCTGTTTGATGGAGGTATTTGCAAAAAAAAAAAAATCCATTTTGTAAACATGCAAAAAACCAACACAAACACTCTTCCTTTTAATTTCGGTGTTAATGAGAAATTTAAATCTTCCCCCACAAAAAACAAGTCAAGGTTGTTGTTTGATTTCAACCAAAGAGAAAAAAAAAGTTCAAATACCTTACTGTTGTTACATTTTGGTCGAAAATTTTCGCACATTTGTGCAAATTTCTAGTCGACCATTGGGTTAATGGCACACACAATCTTAAACTTGACATTGACATTTTCGGCAACTATTTAGCTGTAAATTTGTAGTTTTAGAGTTATAAAACTCGACTAGACATTATTGTGATTTTTTTTGCATAATTTTTGTGTGTTTGCCGCTAATTGTTTTTACTTTCACTAATTTTTGGGAAATCTTGTTGTTGTTGTTGTTGTCCGTCAGATTTTTATGATAAATTGAAAAGGATATTGTGTAGGTGCAATTTTCGTTTTTTTTCTTCTCTCTCGTCTTTTGGGTTTTGTAATCCATCAATTCTAGGTCATGGAAGGTGAATTTTCCAAAATCTTCCGATCACCGTCCATGACCCGTCGTGTTTCGTCCGTTCGTCCGTCTGTCCGTCCTCTTTCATTATACACCGTTTTTTTTTCTATTTCTAAATAAATGTGATGGATGGAGGAGGAATCCGTATCGTATGCATGTTGTGTGAGGACAATGGACCTCTGGTGTATTCACCCTGAATGTGCTTAGCATCTATAAGCTTCCTTTATAAAAAAAAACTTAGGATAGGTCGGGAGTTAGGACGTGAAGGAAATATTTAATAAACAAACAACCCCCCCTTTTGTATATATTGTCTTTATATTTTTATGTAAAATACTCGGAAATTCAACTCTCAAGGTTCTCCCCATGCGTGGTTATGCATTTTTTACGAGTTTAAATAGGAAAAATGTGATAAAACCGAAAAATAAAAGTAATCGCGTCCCATCAGATTTCTTCAAAGTCTCTCTTTTATATTGCTGTTTGTTTTTTTGTTTTTTTTTGACTGAACAATAACGGCGTTCATGCCATTATCTAGATCGCTGATTTAAATAAATCTAGTAGAAGTTACAACAAAAAAAAAAAACAACAACAATAGTGGTCTTGAGAGAGTAGTATAGAGGAGAAAAATACCGATAGATAGAAGAAATGTTGTGATAGGTCATTCACCGAAAAAACCAACAACATTCCTGTTCTATTAACCTCATTTTCTCAACAACAACAAAATATTTCTAATGATATTCAATTTCCACCATCAATAGATTTCTCTCTGTTTAAATCAATTTTAATTTGTGAAATTTTCAATATTTTCCTTCACATGATGATTTATCTTTCTTGTTTGTTTGTTGTTTGTACATATTGGTAGCTAGTGGATAAAATTTCCGGAATAAGATCATCTTACCTCAATCATTGATTTTGTTTTTGGATTTAGTAAAATTTGCAACACAGTGCCGGATTAAACCTTGTGTGAGCCCTTAGGCAAACGAAATCATAGGGCCTCCTCCTTCCCAGATTATCTCTTTATAGCTATATTCGTAATTTTATCAATCTACAATTTCAATAAACCAATTTTTCATTTACAAAACAAACCTAAATTGATGAATGTACGTTTTGCGTACCAACAGAAAATTGCGGCCTCGGCCAGCAATCTCGAAATAGCATTTCACAGCCGAAGTGTATACCTATAACAATTTTTAAGTAACCGCAAATAATTCGGAAAAATCTTAATTTAAAATTTTCCGAAAAAATCATTTCATAGTAGGTAGCGTCCGTAAAACTACTTTTACGTCCGTTTCCAATGACAACCAAGACTAATTCCAAAAAAATTCAAATATTTAACGACCTGAATTTCAATCAACTGTGGCGGAAAAGTACTTATTTTTAGATCGGATGGACGAAAAACTACTGCATGTGGAAACTAAGTGTTCCAAGTGTTTGCGATGCCAAGGAATCTGAGAAAAGTGGCACGAAGCTCAGCAATAATCGCTGGTAGAGAGGCCCAAAAACGGTCCTCTACCTGTGAGGCTTCTAGGAACAAGCCAAAAAGAGTACAGCCGGAGAGGATTAGTAACGCTGCGATGTTGGAAAAGGGAATTTCGGTTGCCATCGCCGTTTTCCATTAAAACTGTTCTTACATTAGTGTCTACGATACCAGGAAATCGGCGGAAAGTAGCACGAAGTTTAGTAATAATCGGTGGTAGAGACGCCTTAAAGAGCCCTCGATCTGCGACTCTTCCTGGGGCAAGGCCAGCCAACCCAAAAAGAGTAAAACCGAAGAGTAGTAGCAACCTCTGATATTAGAAAATGGGATCATGGTTACCATCGCTGTGGTCCCATAAAACTCCGTATAACCTCCCATATTAGTTAACCTACGGAAAGGAACATTATGCTCACAAGTCAGTAATGATGACGGTAGTGGTATCTCGGGAGAGCCTACGACCTGCCACTCTTCTAGGTCTTGTATGGGGCCGTCTAGCGACTGGTATTGCAAGTAGAAGCTTGAATGTGTGTGTGCATGCGGAAACCAGTGACAAATAAAGGCACGATATGAGTAAAAATTGTGCACCACTATTTTTTGGAAAAATGTGAAAAAAACTCAATTGTAAATTTCTTTCAAGATCAAATCAGCGTCGCGGAGTCCCTAAAAGGCATGGGGTTCATAGACTAATCCGGCACTGAGAACAGGTTCAGGGATTTTTTGCCGTTTTTGCTGTTGGTGGAGAAAAACATGCATTTACGTATATACGTTACGACACTGATTTACGTTTTTGTATACGTTTCTAAGAACAAGCACAACGTTATTTAAATACATATTAGGTATTTAGTTCTGTCTTGTAAGTGTTAAATATTGTCCACACAATCTTGGTAGTTGGAACAACAACAACAACAACATTAAATACTGTCGTCTTTCTACAAATGTTTATGTAATTCACCTTCAATTATTTCCCGATTTAAATGTGGATTTTCAATTTAGTTGAATGTTTTTATGTGTTATTGAATGTTTTTTATTTGTAAAATTTGCATATATCGACAAGTTTGTTACAAATTTTCAATAAAATAACCATTTTAAAGGACAATATGATAGTTCAGGTGGCATGTCTCAATGGTAATATCAATGATTCAACCGGTGTTTATATATAATCATCACCTTGAAATATGTGAATTTTCCACAAGAATCGCTTTGTTGTCTTTTAACTAATTGTAAAACAATGGAAAAATAGCGTTATTGTAAAATCTAAAAAAAAAATTAAGCGGTATTCTTTACAAACCATCATCTAGATCTTGATCTTTATTTTTTTTGTTACTTTAGTTGATTACAGGGAGCGATTAAGACTGTGAGTATTTTTTTCTATGTTGCAGAATATTTTATAGTCTTTCATAATTTTATTTCAATGTTGCAAAATTTGTGCAATCTCTATCTCGATGTTCATTTTCCGAAATTATTAGGTAAATCTGAAGAATTTCCACTTAATTACTGGAGAATTTGTGAAATTTCAACATAATTTTCAGTAGTGTTTCGTACAAATGGTAATCTTGATCCTGATCTACTTTAAATCGTTTGTCGTCATGTGACAATAGAGCACTTTTACGTTTCTGAATTTTCAGAAATCGCAATTTTTTCGCAGCATGTATTTTAAAAGTTTTTGTACAGCAGACGTATGCAAAGACAATCTCTATCTTGATCTCTATTTTTTTATTGCAATTTCAATTGTTTTCTAATTCTATGCCGTTGATTGTTTGACAATTGAATAAATCCTAAATTATTTTGAGGATGACGGAAATTGAGATCACGATCGAGATGATATTTTATTCGGAATTCTGTTGTATAACTTGTCATATTTTGCAGGAAATCATTAATTTTTACCAACGTTATACGATTTTTTACACTTTCAATTTTTCAAATTAAACGAAACTAAATGAAGATGGAGATTGAGATACTTTATTGTTCACGGAATTTCCAAACACATAAGAATTCTCGACTTTTGTACAAATTTCAAATTTCGGTACTTCCGTTGATATTTTTCACAAAAATTGATCTTCATTTTGATCTGCATTTTTCTCAATTGTCAATTGTTTTTATCACTATTTTTAATACTCCTAGATTGTTTTGCACAATAATCACCTCATTTAACTGTTAAATGATAGAGATATTGATCGAGATCGTTATTTCAGAATTTTTCAGCAATTTCACAAAATTTCATCATAAAAAAAAAATTATTTGATTTTCACAATGTTTTGTTTTGATTGCTGAAAAATTACCAAAACCTGAAAAATCTTCCTCTGTCCCTCTATATTATTCCACTGGAAACGATCTAATTTTAGTTGACAGGCAATTTTTATCATCTGAAAGAAAACATTGAGAATTTCCACCACCACCATCATCATCATCATCATCAACATCATCTATCATCAAAATGTTGTTTTTCCTGAAATCGTCTCCTAGATGTTGTATAATAAAATATATAGATTTATTTCTGTATGAAAGTTTGTCTTAATAATAAATTACAAAGAAAACTCGACCATTTTATAAATGTAGGAAATTGAGGTAAAAATGGATGAATAATTTAATTTATCCATTTTATTATTTGATTGTTCTCGTTTTTTTTTGTTCTTTCAGTAAATTAACCTGAAAAATTCAAATTGTGTTTTAAATTATAATTTAAATTGCTGATTGTAAGAACTTTCTTGTGTTTTGGTTGTTCTTACAACTAATAACAACAATATTCCGTTAGTATTTGAAATCTGGTTCCCCAGTTCAACGACTTATCAATAAATTTTTGCAAACTAGGTCGAAATTTCGACAATATCATTAATCTACAAAAAAAAAAAAACACAGTTGGAGATTTGCTGTGGTGTGCGGTGCTTAGTAGACAACCAGCGACGATAGACGACGTCGTCGACAACGACGACAACGACGACGGCGGTCGACGTCGTCAATATTTATTACAATTTTATAATAAAAAGTTCATTGACGTTGCTGTATTTAACATTTAAATTTTTCATCTTTCTTTTTCGGCTAAATTAATTTAACTGTTTTTGCTATTTAAAGATAGTTACACAATATGCAATTACTATTCAATTTATTATGATTTATTTATAAAATATTGCAGATTGTTTAATTGAATAGAAAGCAGCTTATATTGGTGAGCTTTCCGGGAGCTTTCCTTTCATTATTTTTTTTGTGTGTTGTATGTAGACTTTCTCATCCAATAATCCACTATATTGTTAGATTTTTGATGAAACCGGAAATTGCAGCAGCCTCGACACGATTTCCGATTATTGTTAATAATAATTTGGTAAAATTTACAATAAAATAAACAAATTCTATTAATAGTGTTTGTTTGTTTGTTTTTTTTTTCGAAAATTGTTCTGTTAATTCAATTTGTTGAAGGCGCAAACAATAACAACCCATTAGAACACCCTATCCAATAGACACTATCTTGCTCTTGAAAATTGACGAGATAATAAAACAATTAATGTGACCTTATCATTCAACAGGAGCGACATCCAAGGTCATTATTGTACCAATCAAACATATTTTCGTGTGTGTGTATACACAGTTTTTTTTGTTTATAAACAATTTAACAAAAAAAAATCCACAACCATTTAATCAAGGGTGAAAGTGGTAATTATGCCAAGGTTGATAATTAACGTGGCAAAAAATAAAACAACAAAACAGAGAAAAAACTTTTGTATTTTACCAGATAATCGTTCTTTTCATTCTTTTTCTTGTAGTTATTGCGATAAAAACAATTGTAATAATAAGAATGGAACAAAAACTGGTGTACAAATTGTACCAATTACAGTTTAACGTCCAATTCTTAACCTTCCATAACTTTAACCTAAATACTTTTTCCAAACAGGAGACAGCTTTGTATCGCCTCTTTAGTTGTTGTACAATAAAAGTTGTAATTAAGTTTTACGATTCATTAGATACGATCTGATGGAAGTTTTTTTTGCGATGATCATGCAAAAATGTGAAATAAAGCCAACAATTATCATCATGTCCCACCCAAAATAAACCTATTTGTATACCACATACAAAAAGTACAGAATTTCGCACAACAATCACTTTTTTTATTAGTTATACAAATAATGGCGCCAATTTTTTTTTGGAAATACTCTTTTTTTAGTATGAGACGGAAGTTGAATTTCTCCATAACTTTTACGTAATTCCAGTTATTCACAAAAATTTTGCATTATTGAGGTCACAGAAGTACGAATAAAGATAGTTGTATTTGGACGTGTGATCAGTCACGCCGACGTCTACCATTTCTTCAAAATCACTCTATCGATTAAATTACAATCAAACTATATCTATCTCTTTCTTATACTACTATTATTTAATGTCTTGATAGTGTATTGTAATATTATAAGAATGAATAAATGGTATAGTTGTGAGAGAGCAACAAAAAGGCCGATCGTGACTACGCGAGATACAGCTAGGATTGTACCTAGTTTTTCCACTAGTTCTAACGGTTTTATACAACTTTTTTTTTTTACTCTCTCTCTATTATTACTATTACTATTATTATCTTTGTGTTTCATATCAACTGTGATTTAACAAATTTAAAAGCCGGTTTTTGTTGTATGATGATGATGATGATGATGATGGATTCAATTAAAGCGAATTTTGCCCCCTATCATCCTGTCATCCGTTTGTTGTGTGTTGTATGCACACCGAAAAAAAAGGGATCTCTTCTATGTGTCAGTTGCATTGCATTTCTTTCTCCTCTTGTCACACTGCTGTCATGTAATAAGAGAGCGACGTGAGAGGGCGCAACATACAAACAAAAACAACAAGAGAAAGTCCTAACTATGCGCTTCAAACGCACCAGGGGCAATGACACTATTATATACACACACACACACACACACACACACACACACACACACACACACATAAAACAGGACCGGATTGTTTATATTTGTATTGGTTTTTGGTTTATCGAAAAATATCGTTCCTGTGTGAAAAGTTTTTTCCTAGATTTGACCCGGAACAACATACAGAAGAAAGATATTGTTTATATAAAAAGCTTTTGGAATTCAATACAGAAGAGAGAAAAAATTCGGCCTCAATAGGAATTCCAACAACAACAACAACAGCCCACACTTTAGTGAATGTCTTACGACCTAAATTGCAATCACGACTTTAAGGATGTTTGTTTGTTGTAACTCTCTTTTCTAAATGAAAAATTTTTGAAAGAAATCTTATTTGCAGAGTTACAACCAACTTCGACCTATTTTGCTTTTTAGATTCGTCATTCTTATCACATTCGTTTTCTTTATACAGAAACGTGCACATGAATACCATCACGATTTTCGTTATATCTTTCTATGGGGCCAGTTGTGTCAATTTATAAATATTTTGTTAGTAAATGTGTGTGTGTGTGTGTGTGTGTGTGTGAGGAGAGGAGAAAAAAAGCTCTCGCGCTCTTTGGCAACACTTGCAAATCTTTAAACTTAGTTACATTCGTTTTAGGTCGTTGAACTTAAACACACATATACATACATTAAGCACGCAGATATTTCTGCATTTTTTTTCTATTGTTCTTCAAGTGTTTTGTCTACAATATAAAAACAAACACGTCGACCTGGTTATTTTTTTTTTCTAAGACTTTTTTATATTCCCCAATTCCCAAATGGATTACAACAACACTACTAGCACCTACTACTATCATGAGCCTCTCGGAAGACCTAAATCAAAAAAATAAAAAAATAGTAGTTTAAAGGTGAATTTTAGTAGAATTGTGTAGAATTAGCAAAAATAACAATGATAGAGACAAAGCGAATCAGAATAATCGTATAATTAAGGAAAGGAATCATCAAATAGATTGACCTGTGTGGAAAGGTGAATTTTGTAATGTAATTAAATTGAAATGCAGGTTAATCGTGTTATCAAATACTAATTGTATTTCTGAAGAATGTGTATTTATCAATTTTATAGGTGATATATATATGAATTGCTAAATAATAATAATAATTCCCAGATGCTCTAAATTGCGTGAAACCAACTCTCCTCGGACTCTTCTCTTTTATATAAATTTATAAATAGAATCGCAATCGAGAAGGCTATATGTATATGGTGTATTTATCAACATAACATTACGCAATGGTTTGTTGCTCCCACATTTCAAGATTTTTCTATATAAACGATATTATTATTATTGAGTTTATTTAAACAAATTCATTTTTTGTTTATATGAATAAGATTTGATGCGCTTATTGGTCATTCAACTCTCTTTTTTCAAAACATTTCTATTATTCTCTCTTTGTCTTTCTTTCACTAATCAAAATGCACTTTGGTTGATTAGTTACTCATTTTTGTTTCCAAAGACAAAACAGAAAACAGAAACTTCCTGTTTGTTTTTTTTTTTTAAGCAAAAACAACCCTTCCCACTACACCATTACGATCTTTTGTTCTGTCATTTCTCCTTCTTCATGCAGCATTTCAAATGTCATGGGTGTTTTGTGGATGGTTTGCGTTTTAACTTTCGCGAGCGGTCGACGACCTCCGGCCCACTTCTTACTCAGTCAGTAAACCGTCGGCTGAGATGGCGCCGCCATCTTGCCACACATCCATGGTATAGAGTGAAACGGACATGTACCATAACATACCCAATTCCTCCTTCACCACCTCTACCTTCATTATTAGTCTTCAATGGTACAACGGTATTATGACGAAAAAAACAAGTTGAAGTATATGAATTTTGGATAATAATAGAAGAAGGTGCTTACGCGTGCGTTTTTATTTTTCCTGTACGTGACGTGTGTCATTTAGATGATTGGGCAATGACAATGGCAATAATAAAGAATTTGTTGGAAGGATAATGGATATTATAAGGAAGTGATGAGTCAAGAGAAATATGTGTGTTTATATCAACGATAAACTTGATTAGGAATTTTCAAATCTAATCATCACTTCAATTGGAACATGTCAAGTTCAATGTCACAGTGTCCAATTTGTTTTTTATTTTTTTATTTTATTGTTATAACTGACTCTTATCAACAAATCAATTGAATTAAAGAAAATAAAAAAAAAAAACTCAAGTAGGGGAATTCTAGTGTATTTGCATAACAAATGCAAAAAGTATACCTATTAATGAGTAGACTTTTTGCACGTGTGCAAGATTGACCTATTTGCTAGGAAATACTAAGAATTGATTGCCAAAAAGGATGCCAGCCGCAAAATGTGCAGACACACGTGCCTCTATAAGACGATGACTTTTGACATTCACACCAAAAGCAGGAGTTTATTCACATTTTTTTTTTATGGATGAACATAGCAAAATTTTTCCTATACGATAAGAGGTTTATCTTATTTGTTTAATCTAGACCTTTGATGATTCGATTTAATCCAAATGCAAATGGTAATTAGATTCTAAATTAATATGACGTCATAATTGAATCATGTAAATCTGTAAAGAGAACGCATTGAAGACAATGTCAACGACTGATAACGTCGATAAAAAAAAAACAACATTAAATATTTGTTAGAAAGCGTTTTGAGTTCTGTTTTTTTTGGGGCCAGTTGATCAACAATTAACAAAAAAACCAATAAATCATAACTTTATTACTAAAAACTATAGAGTAGTGCCTTCTGTTTTTGATTGTTGCTCTGACACAAATATGTGCGATCATGATGTATTATTATTAACGAAATGGTGAGTGTTTTTTTTTATTGTTGTTATTTCCGAAATTTTACATCAAAAAATACGTTTTATTGCTGGACATTAAAGCAAAATTTTTACGGTTTTGTTTGTTCGAATTAATTCTTTTTTTTTTTGTTGCCTCTTTTGTATTATTCCGACCTCATCAACATCTGCAACGACCCTCAACGAAAATACATTTTTTTTTTTGGCAAATTATGTGCAAACTTCTAGAAACTTTTGATTGAACAATACAAGAGAACGATTTCTTGGAAACAATCATACCAATTTTTGGCGAAATTTGCTAAAAATTATTAGCGTGAATTCTACCAGTTGTTGTTTGATTCTCAACGATTAGCAACGAACTTCATTAGCAACAGACAATTCATTGAAAGATATACGTAGCAGATTACATATCAACAAGTTGCCATCAAAAAACTATAAATCCTCCTGTCTATCCAATCAGCAGAACAAGACCAATAAAAGAAGGCAACTGTGGAATACAGGTGTTGTGTGTACAACTTTTTCTCTTCGTTGTCCATTTATACACAACAAGGTTAATTTAGCATTACAGTCGACCGAAATTCATCCGTTACATGGTGCGTGTGTGTGTGTGTGTGTGTGGATCTCCTTCATATGATTAACCGAGAGAAGGAGCTGCCAAAAAAAATTTTTAGCAAACCGTTAAGACGACAATCGGAAAGAATGCCACACGTTTTTGAAGTTGTTCTATGTATGTATGTATGTAAGTAAAGAGGTAGAGAAACAGGTCCAACAGAACTTGTTTTATTGTGGTGGTCAAAAATTGGGCGATATTTCCCAAAAATGCAATTTGCCTTATCTTATAAGAAGTTTTATGTGATTGTTTTCTCTCTGTGTTTGTGTGTGTTAGTGTTTATGTGGTAATTAAATCGTTAGGATATTTGTTGAACCATATCATATTATCAAATTGTCTTTTGCCTGACCTGCTTGTTAGGCGCAGGCTTAACCTAGTGTTCCGGTCAACGACACCATCACAATATCTATTTCAGTTGGTACACGCACTTGAGTTATACATTTGTTGTTTTTTTTTTGCCGAAACCCAAAATGGACACAAGTTTTGCAAAAAAAACAAAAAAACTATCATCTTGTTGTTGATCACAACACAGTAGCGCGTTAGATGCAAAATCGTGTCTTTTTGTTTCAATCGATTGCAAAATTTGTCCAAATAACAATGGAGAAACTCCGCGAGGGGCAAAAATTTCGAGTTTCACTTGTGATTTTTTGTTTGTAATTACGGTTATTGACATTTTCAAGTTGCTTTCTGTCTTGCAATATAGTTTTTGTTGTTGTTGTTTTTTTTGCTTTTTGTATCATATTATGTTTTAAAAGTGCAATGCTTGACATCTCGACCCGAAAGTTTCGACAATTGCACTTTTTTTTCCTTTTTTCGTTTCGACAATGATTAATTTACGATTGCATGTATGCATATTGTAGAACGAAAGAAGGGTACATTGAACCTGACAACAACAACAGCAACAACGATGACGAATATTTTTACCCCAGTTGTTGTTGTTGTAGTGGTTGTATTGTCGTCGATACATTGACATTAATCTATATCTGTCTCACTTTTACACAAACTTTCTGTTTAAAATCTATTGATTGGGCATATCCGAAGTGTTGCAATAACTCCTTGACCCCACCACCACCACCACCAAATCTATCCCTTTACAAAATCAATAAATAATTTTGCAATAACGATTAATAATAATCTAGAAAAGGGAGTTTTTTTGTTGGGCGGACTATTAATTGTAAGATACACCTCTCTAATATCTTTGACATACTTTTTTCTAATAGATGTTTGTAAAGTGTTTCTTCATATATTTGAGGATCAAAGTACTCGAAAAATTACACAATTAGTGGTCAATATTTGAATAGAAATCTATTAATTTCCGACTAAATACCGGAATTTCAACACTCCCACAAAAATTCGTTTTGTTTCTATTTAAGTGAGGAAAAAAATAATTACAAAATCCTTCACTAGAGATAAACAAAACACATCTGTTTGTGTGTGTGTGTGTGTGTGTGTGTGTGAATGTGTTTGTATTAGAAAATATATTAGGGGGCAATGTGCTAAAAATGTTCCAAAAAAACATCTAATCATCATTTTGCATCAATTAATAATGACGATAATATTATTCGTCATTGCCCAAAATTGGAAGGTCAATTTGCCATAATTAAACCAAAAAACAAAACGATTTTTTTTATCCTTATAGTACTAGCAAAATTATAAATTTTTGAGGTCAAGGAAGTGTTAGAAAAATCGCACAATGAACTCTTTTGCAAAAAAAAAATGATTATTGCACGCTTTCTCTACATCATAAATCAATTAATAGGGTGTTTTTATTTATATTTATAGCTAACATATTACATGAATGGATGGATAGATAGATGGTCGAGTTCATTAAACTCTATTTATCTCTTTTCCACTTGCAATACATCCAATATACATTACATAAACAATCAAATACGGATGAAATTGTGTCGATTATATTTTTGTTTTGTTTATTTGCTAAATTAATAAAAACAATTATTTTGTATCTGGTGTAATTCTACGAAGAATAACAGCTTTCAGGGCGCCACCATTTATCTTTTCGTTTAGTTTTTAATGTGTGTGTGTGTGTGTGTTTTAATTCAATCATAATTTAAGCTTCCCGGGTCAAAAAACTTAAATTTTGTGTTGTTGCTTATCTTAACGAAAAATAGCTGAGAAAGTGTGTGTGTGTGTGTTTGTGTAAATTTGTTCCAGTTTTTAATCCGTAGATCTACTTGCCAAAAACAACTTGAATTATTTTTTACAAACATAATAGATAACAACAAATTTTCAGTAGAGTTATTGCTGAAAATTCTCTAAAATACTGAAAGAGATGCCATTTCTGTTTTATACTAAAAATAGGAAGGCGATACACACGTGCTTTATACATACATACGGTTTTGTTGATGGATGTTATAATTCGATTTTAACATGTTTAGGTGTTGAAAAAACATAATTTTGAAATATACAGAGAATGAAAGAAAGAGATAGAATAGTTGAGGACGATTTAATTTGAACATTTGCCAATGTTATGTTAGTGTGATTCTCACGCGTCCTGTTTAATTCACAAAAATCCACTCATTATCGTTGTTGTTATTGTTGTTTTATTCTATCGCTTTGCAGTACCGGATTAACCATTAGGCAGAATAGACGGCAGCCTTTTAGGCGTTCCTCGACAATAGATCAAATAATACTGATTAGATTTTGAAAGAAATTTACATTTTTTCAGAAGATAGTGGTGGACAATTTCTACCCCTATCATGCCTTTATTTGTCACTGGTTTCCACCTGCAATAATAGAGTTGAATTCCGTTTGAAATACACAATCAGCTGACATGGTCGGTGTTCGATTGATGTGGTGGGGGCTCTATAATAGCAGCAAACTAGGTAATACATAGGGAAAAGCATCAACACCATCCACTCTTATAAAGAGAAACTGGGGTACCACCCATCACCCATCTCTAGTTGCTGATGCTTCTGACAAAGATAGCAACTATTTATCATGTGTTACAAAATATTAGTCTGATAGCGGTGATTTATCAAAACGCAACTAGGCATAGGTGGCATCAATAATTAACGTTCTTACACTTCTGAATGACCAGTTTCTCTCTATTTCATTCTTAACTCATGTGAAAGAAATGAGAGTGTGTATAGCCGATGCTTTCTGCTATGTACCTAGTTTACTGCGGCATACTGTATAGTATATGAGTTGTCGAAGTGGGGACGAAGGCGCAGATTTCGACCAATGTAGTTCTTTCAGATTTCCACTCTAATTTCATTATTTCTGTTTAATAATGATAACATTTTTGTGTCCAACCGATCGAATTGTAAGAATAAGTACTTCCACACCGCAGTTGACTGAAATTCAGGTCGTAAAATATTTACTTACATTTGGAATGAGTCTTGGTTGCTATTGGAAACGGACGTAAAAGTAGTTTTACGGCCGCTACCGACTATGGAATGATTGAAACAACAACATGTCAAATTTGGAAGATTTTGAATTAAAATTTTCCCGAATTATTTACGGTTGCATAAGAAAGTGCTATCGGTGCGCAATGCGTTGAGTAATTTCGAGATTGCCGGCCGAGGCCGCCGCAATGTTCTTTTCGTATGCAAAACGTGTCTTAGGGCTCCCAACAAGGTTTAATCCGGCACTGTCGCTTTGGGAAGGAATCGTTTTGTAAAATGATTTTTTACGAAATCTATCAGCGATTTCGTAATTTCTCCTCTTTAATTCGTCAATTATTTCTTAGTCACCTCAATTATACAAACCGCTAATAATAATAATAATAATACAAGAAATATATACCAACCAAGAGAGGACAAAAAATTTGGAAAAAAAAATGAAAACACTTTCAATTGTAGAATTTTCCTTGAGAATGTGAGAAATAATTTTGGAGGTTATTACATACACCATTAATGCATGACCCTAAAAACTGTATTTAATAATAAATAATACGGCAAAAAAAATTAATTTGGAAAAATTGTCGCCGAAAATGCGTTTCTTCTTCAAGTTCAACGATCTGTGTTGTGTGTGTGTGTGTGACGTCCAACTTTGGGTTAGTAGGTTAGTTGTATTCAGGACGTTGTAAAAATCCACCTTTCCTCCTCGTCTTCATCATCATCATCATCATCAACATCATCGTCTCGGTTTAATATCAATCTTGTTGGAAATTATCATTTTTATTATGGATGGATGAAGCGACATCTGTTATTGTAATCATTGATTTAACCGAAATTTCGACAAAATTACGAAATTCATGTGTATTGTTCCTGTTATTTTTTTTCTGTTTATAAAATTAATTTAAACAAAAGACTGTTTGTGAATTTTAATGAGATTTGATTAACAAAAACGACTACTCGAACTCTGTTTGTATGTTAAATAGATTATAAAAAATAACTGTATTTAAATCGAGTCATCATCATCATCATCATCAATTTCGTTTTCAACTAAATCGAATCATCCTGTATATTCTATATGGATACAGTTATAACCCTCGACCTGTATATGTCAAAATACAGATCGAGGATTTATCGTTGATCTATCATCAAATCTAGCGGAGAAAAAATTGAGAAACCGTTGTTGTTTTTTTTGTGTACAAATTGATCGTACAAGTGACACAATTTCGGCTTTATTCTTTCAAAATCATTAAATATGCGTGCGTGATCGCCGCAATTATGTTGCGTGATCAACAGGCAATACGTTGATTAATTTGTCCAAAAGGAGTACCTACAAATTATTAGAAAATTGCACATTTTGGTGTAATTTGATAATCGTAAACAAAAGGGTTGAAATTTAAGATTTTCAAACATTAAAGGTGTCTATCCCCCTTTAAAATAATTTTAGTGGAAAGTTCAATAACCCATATTAGCGCAATATTATCATAGTTGAGGCTACTACCACCATTTACTAGCCCCATTTTTTTTTTTTATTATAAATAAACGTAATGGATATTTGTATACAGTACGTTGCACTGGGGGAGGTCACGCGAGTTCATAAAAGGTCATTCTAAACATCGATCCCTCTAGTAGACTAACATCAGACTTTTCAACAATAACACACCTCGTTCTCTCGCCCGATATGTCTACTGAAAAATAATAATAATCCATTGGGAGCCATCATGGGGTGAATACACACCGATTACATAATGAACTCAGTTGGATTGTTCGTGTTAAAATATCGTTAAACGGTCAACTACCCCCCCCATTCTGTTTAATTAAAACAACAAGAAGAAAATTGTTGAAAAACATCAAACAACAACAAAAAAAAAACGGCGAACTATCATTAGTTTGTTTTTAATTATTCAATGCGAGTCTTTGAACTTTCGGTTTAAATCTTTCAACTGGGACAATCGAGGGGTGAATTTGTCGAATAATGCGGGGCTTCTAAATCATCTAACCTAATTTATTTAGTTTATTTCGAATTATAGTGCGTTTATTTCGATTTGATTGACTTGACTTGTTTTTGCAGGGTAGACACAACAACAGTCCATTTTCCATGTTTGATCACCGATCATCGTCCATTGCCTGTACATTTGGCATTCCGTGGTATAACAGTTAGTGCTGGTAATCGTCAAATATTACAAGATGTTGATGGTTTAGTACGTCCTGGTCAAATATTAGCTGTAATGGGACCATCTGGTTGTGGTAAAACAACATTATTGAATTGTTTAAGTGGTCGTTTGAAACTTGATTCAGGACAAATATATTTAAATCGTGATCCATTATGTAAACGTTGGAAACGTAAAATCTGTTATGTATTACAACAAGATATATTTTTTCCTGATTTAACATTAAGACAAACATTAGAATATACAGCCCGTTTACGTTTACCAGATACAATGAGTCATTCCCAAAAAATGCAATATGTCGATCATATTATTGATGTATTAGAATTGGGTAATTGTCAAGATACAATTATTGGTGATTATATTAAAAGGGGTTTAAGTGGTGGTGAGAAGAAACGGGCGAATATTGCATGTGAATTATTAACAAATCCATCATTAATGCTGCTAGATGTAAGTAATGATTTTTCTAGTAGATAAGGGGGTGTTTCTATAAAAAAAAACCTTGGATTTTGTTTGATTGATTTAGGAGCCCACGTCAGGATTGGACTCGCACGCAGCCCATTCCCTAATGGCAACACTCAAAAAATACGCACTGACTGAAGGTAAAACTGTTGTCATCACATTACATCAACCATCATCGCAAATTTTCCATCTTTGTGATAAACTCTTGTTGTTATGTAATGGACAAACAGCGTATTTTGGTGATACATCCAAAGTTATTGATTTTTTTAGTAATATTGGACTGAATATTATGCCGCATTATAATCCTGCCGACTTTATCTGTAAGTTATTGCTTCCCTCCCATAAAAAAATCCACCCCCAAATTCATATTGTTTTTGATTTATTTTAAAGTGGAACAAATCAAAGGTTCAATCGAACTGCGACAAAGAATAATCTCAGCAGCTCGAGAAGCCCGCAAATCCAAGGATTACCCTATTGAACTACAAACAAATGATTGTTCATTTATTTCCGATAAGATTCTACCACCACATCATGGACCATATCATCCCAGTTTAGATCGTTAGTAGTTATTTGTCTGCGATTTTTTAGTTTCTTCAATTTTTATAAAAAAAAAATTTGTACAACTTTTAGCAGAAGATACACTGAATTCAATGGAACCGGATGTACGACGTTTATGGCTTGATAATCATTCACATGCTTCATCATCAGTTAGTTCAGAAACAAGTGATTCAGATTGTTATTTTTCATGGCCTACCAGTTTTTGGACACAATTTAAAGTGTTATCACAACGTAATTTCCAAGAAGCTAGACCTAGAATGTTATCAAAATTGAATTGGGTACAAACAATAGGTTTAGGTTTATTGGCTGGTTTATTATGGTTTCAATTAGAACGACGTGAAGAAGCTTTACATGATATACAAGGATGGATGTTTTTTTCAACAACATATTGGATGTTGTTTGCACATTTTGGAGCACTCAGTTCATGTATGATTTGATTTTTTTTTTTAGTGGTGGTAATTGTGATTAATTTAATAACAATTACAGTTCCTCCAGAACGTGAAGTTATCAATAAAGAACGACAATCGGGTGCTTATCGTTTGTCAGCGTATTATCTAGCCAAAATGGTTGGTGAATTACCATTAACTGTTACTTTACCTGCCGTTTATCACCTCATCTCTTATCCAATGTTAGGTAAGTGTTGTTGTTATTTTGTAATAGTGGATGATTCATCATCGGAAATCTTTAATTATTTATAATCTTTTTGTTGTTGTTGTTGTTTGCGTAATTCTATTATTTTGTATTGTTTTTTTTTTTGTTAAATAATTCTAAGATTACGAAATTCGATTTATCAATTGTTTATAAGTCTTTGATTATATCATTCCTTCCTTGAGAAATAATTAAATGTAATTTATATCAAGGCATTTATCAAATAATATCAAAAACATATTAGTTATAATTAATTTGAAGGTTTAGATAATTATAATAAGAAGGTGGTTTGTTTGTATCGTGCGTGACGATTCTTTCCGTTTGACAGAATTCCTCATTTTGCCAAAATTGGGACTCCCAGAAAAATGCCAAAATGTATCTTCCTCTACTAGCAAAAATTACAGATCTGTTAGAAAGCTTTTCTTCATTTTTTCCCCCTGAAACACATCCAGGCCAAAATTATAACAAACAGAACGTCCACTACGTTGGCCAGTACTTATTATAATCCCCAATTGGTTTTGCTTTGTCGTGGCATTTACTACAATTTTTTGTCAGGAGGAGAAATCTTTTATAAATCCCCGGCATCATTAGGCAACACCGATGAGCATCCTACTGCCTACTAAACCCCCTTCTGTACTTCCCTTCACTGTTTCCTGGAATCAGGTGAGCATCACTTCAGAAACTGCTGCAATTTCGATCTGCCTCAGCATTGTTCCTACTCAAATTAACAATTATTGCAAGATATTCTGTATCTTACGTAATTCGAAATTTACAACTATTCTAATAATAAGACCGAATTTGGTACAAATGCTCAGAACAATCTAAGATTTTTCTTTTTGCCAGAAGTTCAGAAGAATAGTATAATCGCTATAAGAGGTATCTCCTCAAGTTGAAGTTGGATCTTCCAGGTTTCATATATCTACCTGAACTGTATAACAGGCTGAAAGCTGAATATGCACAAGTCAAAGCATTTTCCAGAGCTGAAGTGATGTTTACGCTTATCAGATACAATGAGCCATTTCCCAAAAAATGCAATATGTTGATCATATCATTGATGTATTAGAATTGGGTAATTGTTAAGATACAATTATTGGTGATAATTTTTGATCAAGGGAAAAACCAAAATGTATCTTCCTCTACTAGCAAAAATTACAGATCTGCTAGAAAGTTTTTCTTCATTTTTCCCCTGAAACAGATCCAGACCAAAACAAAAACCCAGATTATCCATAAGCACACCTCCTCTACGGAGACCAGTACTTTTTTTATTCCCCCAATTGATTTTGGTTTATAGCGACATCTACATTTACTGCAATTTTTTCTCTTTTTTTTTGTCACGCGGCGAAATCTTTTATAGACCCTGGCATCGCTAGATGACACCGATGAGTTGCAGACTACCGACTTAAACCGCTTCTGTATCCCCCTTACCTGTTCTTTGGAGCCACGTGAGCATCACTTCAGAAATTGCTGCAATTTCGATCTGCCTCAGTATTGTTCCTACTCAGATTCGAAATTTACTACGAACTTGCTACAAATGCTCAGAACAATCTAAGATTTAACTTTTTGCCAGAAATCTAGAAGAATTGTAAAAACGCTATAAGTGGTATCTCCTTGAGTTGATCCTTTGTTGAAGGTTGGCGAAATTTCGTATAGGCGGATTATGAAGATTTCTCTTATTTTTCGCCGTGCCTTCCAGGTTTTTCAGATCTACTTGAACTGTATGACAGGCTGAAGGCTGAATATACACAAGGCTAGTTCCATTTCAATCTACAAGACATTTTCCAGAAGTGAAGTAATGTTTGTTGGAATAAATACATTTCGTTCATTTTTTCTTTGTGTTGCTCAGCTCCTCCTTGACATTTTCTAACAAAAACAAGGCTAAATTTGCTAAGAATTCTCAATTTTCGATGCATAATTGTGCAGTAGGAGAGGATTTAAATTCATCACGCCAGTAAAAAAGTCTAGGTTCTTTACTTTTTACTCTCATCTGAGCTGAGGTAGACTAACAATAAGTGCAAGGATCTCTTAAAAGCGACATGTGCTCGTTACCTCAAAAATGTAAAACTGATAGGATTTGCTGAGGTCTCGTTTTGTCTCAACTCCAATGATGTAGAGGATCTCCGCTTCTGGTTTCTTCTAAAGCGGAAGTTTTACAACCTTTTGGATTTTTGCTTCCGCTTCCGCTTCTACTTCTGCAGTTTTTAATCATGCATAGAAGAAAAGTATTTCCTTCATATGACATATGGACACAGTGAGCGAGGCATACGATGTAGATCTTACGTTATATGGGCAATCAGCGGAGAGTGCTTTATTTTGACCATTCTAGCACCAACTAGGGAAAAAGTGCTTCTTGTACAAATACATCTAGTCTAGTGTTTGCTTCTCTTTTATAACATCTCCGTTACATCACTACTCTACTTTGATATGTATTTGGATTTGTTTTTTTTTGCAGGATTCCATTCCCCATTTGTGTTCCTCACCCTACTGGGCTTTCTTTTATTAAATACAATAGTCGCCCAAAGTGTTGGTTTTTTTATTGGTGCATGTTGTATGGATATGCAAGTTAGTATAACAATCAGCGCCCTATACACGCTGGCAACACAATTATTTGGTGGTTATTTAGCAACAAATATACCAATATGGTTGACATGGATGAGATATTTATCAATGGTACATTATGCATATCAAAATATGCAAATTGTTGAATTTAGTGAAGGTTTACCAGTTTTGTAAGTTTTTATTACCAATTATTCATTATTAAATGATTTAATTAACAAATTTTTTTTGTTGTAAATAATTACAGATGTGCCCATCAATCGAAATTCACAATATGTAAAGAATCAGATCATATACCAGTAACAGCAATATTAGAATCACAAGGTTCATATTTACCATTATGGGCGAATACATTTGTTTTATTAACATTTTTATTTGTTTTCCGTTTATTGGGTTATATTGTGTTGCGTTATTTTAAAACTCCCAAGTGACCCTAAATCGAACACAAAAACGCAAATAAATAAATAAATAAATAAATAAATAAATAAATAAATACACCACATACATACATATATATATGAATATATTTACAAAATTGTGATATATAAAAGTTTTATTATATAATATTATTATATATATACATATACTACATTTAGCGATAGATATGATTAGACGTCGTCCGGAACGGCGACAATTCTTTTTTTGTTTTTAATTTTTGTAAAAAGGATCGAAGATGATGATGGTATCAGAAAAAGAAGAAGAAGAAGTTGGACTTAGCGCATTTTTTTTTTTTGATAATGAAGAAAGAAATGTATTTTTTATGAGAATTGTTTAAAAAAACAAATTGGACAGTTATGATGACTGCGTTAATTATAAAATAATTATTCGTTTACGAACAGGCTGTGCTTCTATTTGTAACTCATCGTGTGTTACTTTTTAATTTAAGTTTCCTCTTCATTTTTGTTGTAATTTTAATCATTCATTCCAACTTGTTCCTAATACAAAGAATTCCAACATAGGAATTCTTTGCAATAGTTACAAGTTTATTTAAATGTTAATAATAATAATAATAATAATAATGATAATAATAATAATAATAATGTCTGATAATCGATGAAATTTTGATATTTTTCTCTATAATAATAAAAGAACTGTTTATGAAAAAAAAAACAAATTAAAATATAGGAAAGATTGGTGTTTTGCACAGTGCCTTGGTTTTTCCTTTTTTAATTAAGTATTCTATGTGCCAAGTAACGACAACCAGCTACGGCGACTGCCAGTTGAAACCGTTCATGTATTAGAATGTTTTCAGGAAATTCAACTCTAATAAACCAAACGAACAAAATAATAAGTGCACTGCATTTTGTGAAACAACAGTGTGATGATTGTTTTCTACTACAATAATTTTCTCAAGAATTGAAGGAAATTTACAAAATTTCGGTACTTAAACTGGAAAAATTTCTGTGTGTTTTCAAGCGAAAATTCCCAAATACTCACGGTTTACGTTCAGTTACTAATAATTACATCACTGAAATTCTATAAATTACAGGAATATTTTGTTGTTGTTGTTGTTGTTGTTGTTGTTGTTGTAAATTTAAGTTTGTTTGTTTTTTTTTTTTACCTGAAATGTATGATTACCAATCAAGTGTTCAAACACTTAGTCAAAGTAAATTGTGCCGCTCTAATTACATCACAATCTTCAATTAATTAATATTACTATTTGTACAGATATTTATTGAATAAAAATATATAAAAAAAAAATTATTATTATTTTCTAATTAATTAAATTAAATTAATTAGTTTGGGATTGTTATTGTAATTCAGGTGGCTGTAATATAACCATATAAATATTATTTGCGCGACTATATTGCCTATTGTTCTTATATATATATTTACATTTACAAATAATTATTATTATTATTTTGTTAAACAATTTTCGTGTATTAATCAAATTGTAAATATAATTATTGTATTTGTAAAAAAAAAAATTGGACCAAATTTCAAATTTTCTATTGAAAACAAAACAAAAACTGTATATTTTTAAGGATTCTCTTCTATCGAATGGAGTTGCTGAAAATTTGTGAAAATTTTATTGAAAAACAAAAACAAAATCTACGTGTGTTATTGTTTGGACGAACAAAATTTCAAAAAATGTTGATTTTTCTGTTTTTGTAAAAGACTCAAAAATATTAATTGATCATATCATTATTTTTGTTTGTTATTGTCGTAATTTTTTTGTTTTTTCTTTTTCATTTATAATTTCGTTTATCAAATTAATTAATTATTTATAATCTCATCTATACTTCCACCCACGTATATATGTATATGTATTGTACAAAGACAAATAAAACTCCTTGTGTCTATATGTTATAGCTAGTCCTAGATTCTCATTTTACTAGGAACTTATTTATATAAAAAAAATAAAGAATTTATTAATAATTGGTGGTGTTGTTGTTTTATAACGCTGTCCTTTTTACTCATCAACTATCCTTCGCTATATCTTATCAATAACAATCCCCATTTCATGACAAAACTGCAATCTAGTGTTAGTGTTTTGTGAATTGTTTTTGAAGCAAATAGTGTGATTCGCATCATTAGGAAATTGCGCTCACATTTAACGAATTTCTTGTGATTATTAAAGAAAAATAAAGAATTTATCAATAATTGGTGTTGTTATTGTTGCATAACGCGGTCTTCTTTACTCACCAACTATCCTTCGCTATGCCTTATCAATAACAATCCCTATTTCATGACAATTCTGCAATCTAGTGTTAGTGTTTTGTGAATTGTTTTTGAAGCAAATAGTGTGATTTGCATCATTAGGAAATTGCGCTCACATTTAACGAATTTCTTGTAATTACTAAAGAAAAATAAAAGACTTATTAATAAGTGGTGTTGTTGTTGTTGTATAATGAAGTCCTCTTTACTCATCAACTATCATTCGCTATGCCTTATCAATAACAATCCCCATTTTATGACAAACCTGGAATCTATAGTGTTATTGTAGTGTAGTGTTAGTGTTTTGTGAATTGTTTTTGAAGCAAATAGTGTGATTTGCATCATTAGGAAACTGCGCTCACATTTAACGAATTTCTTGTAATTATTAAAGAAAAATAAAGAATTTATTAATAATTGGTGTTGTTGTTGCATAACGCGGTCTTCTTTACTCACCAACTATCCTTCGCTATGCCTTATCAATAAAAATCCCCATTTCATGACAAAACTGCAATCTAGTGTTAGTGTTTTGTGAATGATTTTGAAAGCAAATAGTGTGATCTGAATTTGCGCTCACATTTTACGAATTTCTTGTAATTATTTAAAAAAAAAATAAAGAATTTATTAATAATTAGGGTTGTTATTGCTAGAGAACGTGGTCCTCTTTATTCATCAACTATCCTTCCCTATGTCTTATCAATAACAATCCCCATTTCATGACAATTCTGCAATCTAGTGTTAGTGTAGTGTAGTGTTAGTGTTTTATGAATGATTTTGAAAGCAAATAGTGTGATTTGTATTTGCGCTCACATTTTACGAATTTCCTGTAATTATTAAAGAAAATAACGAATTTATTAATAATTAGGGTTGTTATTGCTAGATAACGCGGTCCTCTTTATTCATCAACTATCCTTCGCTATGTCTTATCAATAGCAATCCCCATTTCATGACAAAACTGCAATCTAGTGTTAGTGTTTTGTGAATTGTTTTTGAAGCAAATAGTGTGATTTGCATCATTAGGAAATTACGCTCACATTTAACGAATTTCTTGTAATTATTAAAAAAAATAATTAAGAATTTATTAATAATTGTTGTCGTATAATGAAGTCCTCTTTACTCATCAACTACTCTTCGGCATGCCTAATCAATGACAACCCCCATTTCATGACAAACTTGAAATCTAGTGTTAGTGTTTTGTGAATAGTTTTGAAAGCGAAATAGTGTGATTTGTATTTGCGCTCACACATTTAACGAATTTCCTGTAATTATCCTTTTAATTTAATATTGTTAACAACATAATCATTAAGGTACAATAACAACAAATATAGAATTGGTTTAGTTGAGTGAAAGAGTGGTGGAAGATCTCTTTGGACGTAGGAGTTCATGGCCAGATCAACATCACCGTACAACACTACTTGTTGTTAGTATACAACACGACATTGAACAACAAAATAACATTAAAAACACACAGTGATGACAATAGAAAATTGTGAAATGGCTCTAAAATTTATATGAAGTAAGTTCAAAATTTATCCTTAAAATATTTCAAATTATCCTCGAATTAATTTGAATAAACGTCCGGAATAGTTTAGTTTTGGGACTTTCGAATTTAAGAAACGTGGTGATTGTCCTGACGGACAATGAACGCCACCTAGACTTTCTTCAATTCAACTATAAATAGTAATCTGTATTATCCATTATTTTGTTTTTAAATAAAGTAATCCTGCAGGATTTCATGGCAAAAATCACAAATTATCGCTATATTCTAGAAAAATACCGCTCTAAAGTTATGACGAAAAGGGTCAAAAGTTATCACTAGTTTTGCTTATCGCCAATATTTGTTTTTTTTTTGTTTTTCTAAACTTCTAGACATAATATGCTACCAGCACCTTTACGAAAATGCAAAAACCTCTCTATTGTGGTTCTATTTCTGGTCTCTATTGTGATAATAGTTTGGTATCGACAATTTGTGGTTTATTACCATGAAGAAGAAGCATCAGTTGCACAATATTCGAGGTGAGAATTGTTTAAAATTTGTCCAAAATTAGACGAAATTGGTTTTTTTCCATTATAGAAAAAAACAAGAAGAATACGTAGATAAGAATGGAGTTAAAGTAGTTGTGGGTTATTATGTTGGTAATCCTGTTGAGAAAATCCCAAATGCTTCATATAACATGATCAATACGAATTATTACAATCCAAGACCTGAAGCTGGTAAAAATGGTAAACCTGTCATTATTGAAGCTGCTGATTTGTTGATAAAACAGCAACTATTCCAAATAAATCGATTCAATTTGATGGCAAGTGATCGAATACCATTGAATCGTACTTTACCGGATTATCGTAGGAAAAAGTTGATTTTACTGTTTCTACCACTAAATATCCACATTATTAACGTTAATACCTAAATTTTTAGGTGTCAATTGATGTTTAATGATTATCGCAAATATCCAAAAACTAGTATTGTGATTGTTTTCCATAATGAAGCATGGTCGACACTTTTACGAACTGTTTGGAGTGTTATCAATCGATCACCACATCAACTTTTAGAAGAGATAATCCTAGTCGATGATGCTAGTACTAGAGTGTTTCTAAAACAACCCCTAGAGGATTATGTTAAAACTCTACCAATACCCACACGTATTTTACGCATACCAAATCGTACCGGTTTGATAAAAGCTCGATTAGAGGGTGCATCGATTGCTATAGGATCAATTCTAACATTTCTCGATGCTCACTGTGAATGTACCATCGGATGGTTGGAACCGTTAATCGATGTGATTTATAAGAATCGTAAAACGATCGCTTGTCCTGTTATCGATATCATCAATGATGATACATTTGCTTACGTGAAAAGTTTTGAACTCCATTGGGGTGCTTTTAATTGGAATTTACAATTTCGATGGTACACACTGGGTACAAAAGAGTTGAAATTGAGGAAACACGATGCTACACAACCGTTTAATACACCAACAATGGCAGGTGGTCTGTTCGCTATCGATAAACAATATTTCTACGAAATCGGTGCTTATGATGATGGTATGAGTATTTGGGGTGGTGAGAATTTAGAAATGTCGTTCCGTGTGTGGCAGTGTGGTGGTCAAATTCAAATCGCACCCTGTTCCCATGTAGGTCATCTCTTTCGAAAATCATCACCTTACTCATTTCCGGGCGGTATTGATAAGACTTTATTCTCAAATTTGGCTAGAGTTGCTCTAGTTTGGTTGGATGATTGGGTGGAGTTCTATTTTAAATTCAGCAAATCGGCACGTAATGTCCGTCATTTACAGAATGTTACTGAACGATTAAAATTGCGTCAACGGTTGAATTGTCGCAATTTCGGTTGGTATTTAGATAATGTTTGGCCGCAACACTTCTTCCCGAAAACTGATCGATTTTTCGGTAGAATTCGTAATATCGGCAAGGATAAATGTTTGATCCGACCACAGAAACAAGTGATGTCTAATCAACCGATGGGTTTAGCCAAAATCGAGACTTGTATCGATGATGAGTCAACCTTACAAATGTTTGTAATGACACCGGACGGTTTCGTGATGACTGATGATTCGATTTGTTTAGATGCACCAGAGAAGAATGTTATCGGATTGTCGAAAGTGCGAATTATGGCATGTAGTGGTTTGTCACGACAGAAATGGGAGTACAGTCGTCAGGTTTAACCAATTTTTTTTTTTCAAAGAAATCTTAGAATTATACAAATTTTCCGATTTTAGACACAAGAATTCAGGCATTTTTCCAATCAAAAATGTTTGGATATTTCCAATTCGAAGGAATTAATGGACGGTTTGATTACTGCAGATTGTGATGGTAATAAAAATCAGAAATGGATACTCGAAGTGATACCGTGGAGATAACGAGACTGATTTTAGCTAATTTTGTAAGACTTCCAATAAAAAAAAATGAAACACAATAAAAACCAATTATTTTATAATCATCCGGCTAACGTACAGTGTATGCCATCCTCATCTCTAAAGTGTTTATCATAGTTTTTGCTCACTGGGGAATTGCATCGTAGGCGCTTTTTTCCGAAGACGTCTCTGGAGATACACTGCCTTTACTAATCAGTGGGGATTGTAGCATGGCAAGTTTTTGCCCTACACTTACACTTACAAATCGGCAATGACTCCAGAGTTTTTGCGTTCTTTTGGGCAGTTTAGGTTTGGTCCAAAGTACGTCGATACTTAACCAAGTGTTATTGTTATTCTATCGTTGTTTCTAATTGTGCACGTGGATGATGCACACATAGAGACGCTCTAGTTTAGGTAAGACAAGGTCGATCGGTTTTTCATCACCTGTACATGTTTATTCTTGTTTAATTCGTTTAAATGAAAAACATCGCATTAATATCACAAGTCTTAAATTACACAACTTACAATAAATCTTCATTTTTTTTCTATTTTTTGTAATGATTGTTGTTGCTTCGATAGCCAAGAATGTTAAAAATAACAAAACAAAAAAAAACTCGTCTTTTTCTTCATTCTAAAATTATTGCAATATTTCTAATAATAATGAATGGAATTCTATAATGAAATGTCAGAAGTTCAATTGTGAGATGATTAGATATGGTTAAAGCTTCCGGTATTTTGTAAACTTTTCTATAATTGGTAGAAAATCGTTTATTTTACGCTTTTTTTTTTCTTTTCTAACAAAATTGATTGATGATGATGGAGCTTCAAAATAATGACAGTTTTCGAACTATAACGATTGCTTAATTTTCGTTATAAAGGTGTTCCAGCTACTACAACTACTACTACGACTACTATTAGAGCTACTCCTACTTTAACACAGCCAAAACAAGTTAGCCAAACAATAGATATTTTAAAATGATGACTGTTAAGTTGAAAATCGAACGATTTTGAAATATCTATCATATAACAACTGTAGTTTGTAATTTATCGATAAAACCAGGGTGTGTATATAAAATATATATAGTAGATGATGATGACGACGACCTATACACTGTAATGTAATATTCTATATAAGTGTAAAAGAGTAAGATATAGATAATAATGAATAGAGATAGATAGTTTGATTTGATTTGTGATCATTTCGCAAACGGCTATATAAAACAGCAACAACAACAACAACAACATGCGTTCAGAGCATTATTATAATAAAAGCATAAGTCGAGACGGATTGCGGAAGCCCAACAGGGCGTGGTGCTTAGCACTCTCCAACTATGAGGTCAGGTCATCCTTACAACAACATATACAACAAGATCATCTCTGTATAGTTGCTGTATTTACAAAACATAAAATTGAAAAATTTCCGGGTTCGTTACTTGATCAACTATTAAAATCATTTGAAATAATTATGTTGTTGAAATACACAAAACAAATTACTCGTCCAACTGGTGCCGTTAGCGAGAACATTAACGTAATCTAACAATTTTTCGTTTTGATTTAATAACTTTCGAATTTTTTCAAGTCTGCCTCAAGTCTATATTATGATCATTTGTAACGGTTTTATATTCGATCTGAATTTGGACAACAGTGTTGTTCAAGTTTCAATCATCGAAAATTCAAATGAGCGTGAAACAACACACAATTTAAGTGAAATAGTTTCACTAATGATTTGTTAGATTTATTTTAATCAACGAAATACTAGTCGACATTTCTTTTCAAATTCCACATCTACAACTATGTGTGGAATGAATGATTAATTGCATACTTGTCACTTGGGAAATTAATCAAAAAATTTAAACCGACAGTAATCAGCCTAAAGCTTCTGTTTCTCTACTTTATATTTCGATCGTTTCAATCAAATTGCTTTACAATCGACAAATCTTTTGCTATTGTCTGTTCTAGTCAAGCGTAACTTGTAGCATTTTTAGAGAAAAATGGGAAGGTGAAAAAATGCGCAAAATTGCCCCATTTCCTAACCTATTTCAAGTTTTTATGTAATCGTTTAAAGTTGCATGTTTTACATTAATCGAGAAATTGGTTTATTTTAGTTGAAACGAAAATAGCCGCGCACCGCGCGCCGCACGTGCTTTCTACATTCTCTTTTTCCTTTTTTTTCTTCTGTTAGATTAAAAAAACAACAAGTTTAGAGCTACTATTAACTACCTACCTATCTTGTTCTTTTGTGCTATATGTTTCTCTTTCACTATCGTTGTTCAATTCATGTTGTTGTTGTTGTTTGTATTGTTATTTAGCAAAGTTAGTCGTGGTCGAATTGTTATAATATTGCTTCATCTATCTTATTTGATCTATAACAACTGTGATTACCTAAACTGTGGTGTATGATTTAATATGGTCTTGGTGTGTATTTTTCCAGATTACATCCGCCAAATATGTCTTGGACACGTGTACATGATTCTATTGTGTTTGCGGTATACTAAAATTGTTTCCACTAACTGAATCATTGTTTGAAATTGCGAAAAACGAATTTTTCCAGAAATCAATCACAATTTCACACCTTATATGTAGTCGGTATTTATGTGGAAAATAATCAAATTTAAGGCATGCTATACTTTAGATTAGAATCGTTGTTGTGGATAAATAAAATGGAAATTACATGCATGTTGCGTTCGTGACCATTCGTTGAAATCACCAATAAATTTTACGAAACGCTCAATTCTAATCGAAATTTACGGTCATAACTGTAATAAAAACGATGTTATAAAGTGTCTTTATTAATGACAGTCGGTAATTCTTGTATATCAAATCGTAGTTCTGTTAGTTGAGCTGCGTTCAGGAATTCTTTGGAATTTCAGCTTTTCAGACCATTTTTCGACCAATTCTTGTGTTTCATAGATGAACTTTGCTGTTGTTCCAGTTTTTCATGGATCTAGGCAGTTTTCTGTGAAATTATAAACAAATTTTGTATAAAATGCAGTAAAACTAGATAATTATCCATGGATAAGCCCTAAATGAAGACAGTTTGGATATCAAAGGCAGATTACATGCAGGTTTCGTTCGTGATCACTCGCTAAAGTCTACTGTGAAGATGCAATGAAATTAAATAACTGTCCATGGATAAGCCCTAAATGAGGACAGCTTGGATATTAAATGGAGATTACATGCAGGTTTCGTTCGTGATCACCCGCTGAAGTCTCCTGTAAAGATGTAGTAAAATTAGATAATTGTCCATGGATAAGCCCTAAATGAGGATAGTTTGGATATTAAATGGAGATTACATGCAGGTTTCGTTCGTGATCATTCGTTGGAGTCTCCTGTAAACTTTAAGATATTCACATTCTATTCGAAATATAGCGCTATATTTATAACAAAAATGCACTTATAATGTGATTTTATTAATAAAAACCGGAAAATGTGTGCTAGCAATTTTGGTGTTTCAGTCGAAGATGCCTTCATTATTTTTATGAAAAATGGAGGATTTCAGGCGATAGTTTAACAAATTGAAAGTTTTAGTAGGCACTAAAGACTAAATTTTCACATTTTCAGTGTTTTATTTCTCTTCTTGAAGGCAACAGGTTTCGTTGGTGATCACTCGTTAAAGTCACTTATAAATTTTAAGATATTTCACATTCTAATCGAAATATATCGCTATATTTATAACGAAAAGGCACTTATAACGTGATTTTACTAATAAAAACAGGAACATGTGTGCTAGCAATCGAAATTTTGGCGTGTCAGTCGAAGATACCAACATGTTTTATAAAAAATGGAAAATTTCAGGCGATACTTCAACAAATTGTCCAACTATTTAAATGTTTGAATAGGCACTGAAGACTAAATTTTCACATTTTCAGTGATTCTGAAGGCAAGAGCTTTGAAATTACATGCAGGCTTCGTTGGTGATCATTCATTGAAGTCACTTGTAAATTTTAAGATATTCACATTCTAATCGAAGTATATCGCTACGTTTATTAGAAAAATGCACTTATAAGGTGATGTGTGCAACTGCTGAAAGTTTTCATAGGGAAATTGTACTGAAGAGTAAATTTTCACATTTTCAGTGCTTTTTTTTTCTTTTCTGGAAGGCAAGAGCTTTGGAATTATATACTTACAGGTTTCGTTCATGACTGCTCGTTGGAGTCTCCCAAAAAATGCATTCTAATTCGGAAAACGCTAATCCAGTAAGTAGTTTTGTTGATGAAAATTTGATGAAAAACACGAATTTTTCCCGTACTCTGCTAACTTTTAATATTGCTTTTTTTTTGGCTCGATGTTCTTATCAGAACGTTACATTTTTAAGGCTATTTTCGGAGTCTATAAAAACGGTAACGTAGGTGGTGTATTATTTTTATTAAATTCGTTATCAGATTAGTATCAGAATCGTCATCAACACAATTGTTGTCTTGTAATCGTCCTACACAGAAATATATAAATATTCCACCACCACCACCACCTTCTCCTGTTGCCATTAGTTCGTCCTTTATAGGTATTTCTTTTTCTTTTTTTTTAAAATTTTTTTTTATTTTAATTCAAAAACATCACTCGTCCATTTCTTCAGTTCATGCTTTTATCTGTTGTAATAAAGTGTGTAATTTCCATTGCAACTCTTAATCGGATAAAGCTTGATGATATGTTAGAGCTATGTAATGTATTCAAACTACCGTAGTTCAGTAGCAATATCGACAATCTAAGATCATCTTAGGTCTCTCTTCTGTTTTATACAAGATACTCCACTTTAACCATAAGCTACTGTACTTAAAGATAACCACTAACTGAAAAAACAGACACGATAGCACGCCTTCAATATTGTTATGATGCGTTTTTCTATTTTGGTAAGTTGTAAAATATTGGACCAGCTGTAATGTTACTACTACTACTACTACTGCCTATTGATGTTGCACTACAACAACAACAACAACATTGATGCAATATTACGGTCACGCTTTACCTTTTTGTTGATCCGACGATGGTAAAAATTACGAAGGCCGCGCCTATTGTTTTAATCACATTTTCTGTGTGCAAGTCGTCAAATTCTTGCCGTTTTTTTCTTCTTCATCTATCTACTATCGTCGTTACCAAACAAAGATGTAAGTAAAATTGTCAGATTTCTTCATCATCATCATCAGCATCATCATCATGATCATGACCATCATTATAATGTTTTTTTTTTATATAATCTTTATTTATTTCAATTCCAATAACGAACGCAAATGGACATGGAATCTCAGTTATACAGACAAGGGAGCCACCTGATTAACATTTTTATTACCAACAACAACATAGTGGTAAAGTCACTGACTTGATGGAAAAACATTATGAAGACTGTATAGTTATAACAATATGAAGACGATTGTTGTTGATGTTAATTATTGTGTTGTTGGTAATTAGAAATTATAAGATCCACGTGTGTGTGTGTGTGTATATTCAAGGTGAACTAGTTGTTATCAAAAGACGAAAAATTCGATCGATCTTCTTGTGTGTGTTAACGTGTTTCTTTAATTATTTAGAAAAACCCACACAAGGCGTCTAAATATTACCATAAAAGACAAGATTTATCTTAATTGAGTTATCTTTATTAATAAGTTTTAGTTCTAATAATTCTTCATTGCTAACAAGCCTACGCTGTTGTTGTTGTTGTTGTATCTCTAGGTATATAATTTAAATAAAGAACAACAATAACGGATTTAGTGTAGGTTGTTGTTCGATTCTCATTCATTGTTTCAATGATTGTCGAATTTTAAATGGCAGGAAGTCGACAGACAGAACGAACACCTTGTATTTAAATTAAAATCAATAAAATATTTGCCGTGTTCGCTTCTGTATAGCAACCGATTGTGTGGGCGTCGATCCGTTGAAATTACCACAAAAAATACATTTTACAACATTCTATATGATCGATTTGTTTAATGGATAAAGAATGAAAGCTCCACTCTCGTTCGGTTTGGTGAACTTTAACCCAATAGTTGGAAAAATTTTACAATTCCTTTATGGATCGATACTTACTGTAAGGGTACAGCGGAAGATTATTGTTAAAATAGAGGTTGTATAATGTTCACTATTCTATAAAACATTTACCACAACCATTGATATGAATCATCCGACGGCACGAGTCGCCTTCAGTAAAGTTAAATTACTAAACATTGTTAGGCATTCATCACGACTTATGATGTATGGATTATTTCAATATGTTGGCTGTTCTACGAATATTTGCCTTCTGATAATAATAATAATAATAATAATAATAGAAACGAATCTGTGGCAAATTACGCTTTGGATATACGAAAAACTTGATCACGACATTATATAAAGGTTCATTGTCTGATCATCTATTGAAATCACTACACAAATTCCACATGTAACTACAAATTTGTTTTAATCGGTGTATTGTTATTGTTAATTTTACAAGAGTACAAATTCCAAAATTTTTCGCTATTCTTGTCGATTTTCCATTTAACAATTTCCGTATAAATCGCCGATTACAACGACCTGTATAATTACCTGTAAATACCATTTAAGGTTGAAATGACTAATTTAACAATTACACAGTGGAACTAATTAATTCGGTATAATTGAGTTTATCAGTAGGTATGTATTAGGAAAAATTCGGATGTGTTGAAAAATGCTCCAATTTTCCCCATCAAACGAAATTCACTTTCTAATCAGTCAATTGATCGTAAATCTTTTCAGGTTGTTTTTTTTTTTTTTTAATTTTCGTTCAGTTTATTAGACGTCATGTAATAATTCTAAAATCTCATTAACATAAACATTTTATTGCTTTATTTATTTATTTATTTATTTTTTTGTAATATTTTTCGATTAGATAACAACAAAACAACAGCAGCAACAGCAGAAGGAAAAAATGATCGCTGAAAAGACACGCAAATTCTAATAAAGAATACAATTGATTGTGCCCCAGGTGGTAGTTCATTTCTACACCCGATCTACACAATTATCCAACTTTATTACTTTTACAAAACTATTATTATTATTATTATTATTAATTCATTAGATGTTGGATTTTCGTGATTTATACGACCTTGGCGGATACACCCAAACCCTGAAAAACGCCATCACAATTAACCACCGTGTACGCGTGCTAATTATTCATAATTTACTGAAAAAATCTACAATCGAGAATGGTGATATCAGCGCGCAGTGAAGACACGAACTCGCGCGCCACGCCGTCTCTTGCTCTTCAGTTCAACTGTAATTGTAGAAAAATCGATATCAGTTACTCATAATACAGTTTAAACAGACCGTAAAACATGGATCGTATTTGTAGGATATGCGAAATACAATTTTAAATTGTGATTCGTGAAGGTTGATCCCGAAAAGAAAAATATGCCAACACTGTTATGTAACATGATTCGATGGAAATTCATATAAGCGACGCGACCTATTTGCACAACAACAATATTTCGTAATAATTTTGAATTCAATTTCAGGATAAAACGAATATCAATTTTCTATTATATTACATACACAGACTTGGCGTTTGCAATACGACCATATACTCTAAGGTGCTGTGGTTTCGCTTTAGTTAGAATGAGATGGACATACGTTCCGGCTATTGACACCACTCACTTTTAGACATTTCCCTAGATCACACCCGAAAATCTTACTTTTCTATCTTTATCAGCATCATGGTGCAACACCAGTGGGCAATTGTAGTAGACAAAGATCGATAATCTCGATCAAATACTACTTATTTACTGTTTATCTCATACTAACTCATAGGAAACCCCTTAAAATGGTTTTGTCTTATGTTCGTATTAGAGATGCCAAGTCTGTATATAGGATGATGTTAGGTGTGGTCTTGCACTTTGTCCACGTCACATACAATCAAGGTGATACACTTTTCTTCCACACTTGATGGTCTTCAAGAAAAAGTCGACTATATACACACACATACACACACACACACACACACACAGAGACTTGTTGTTGTTTTGTCGCTCTTTTCTCTTCATTACTTAATAAAAGGAATCTTGATTGTGTCGGACCGGGGACGACTTTTCCATTGGACACATTGAGTGACAACTAAAACTCTAACAAGTCCGACCTTAACATTTAACTGAAATTAAACAGAACAAACGACATTACAGTTAATTTAATTAAAATTAATAAAAAAAAAAAGAAAAACTAGAAATTTCCGTGAAAAAATCGGAATTTTCAGCAGTTGAAGCGACCTAACCGTTAGCTAAGTGTCATGGTCGGCGGATTATGCAATTCATGATTGATCTATTACCATTATTAATTTTTCTTATTATTATTATTATTATTATTATTGTTGGAGATTTACTGATTTTGCTGCTGCTGCTGCTACAATAATCGGGTACCTCGCCTACTTTTCGATATCTTATCATTGGAAATATTCATACAACAATGGCGACAGATAAGGTTATTACGCCATTATTACCATACTCTTCTGATAACCTTGTCTTTAGAAAAAATCTTGAAATGTTGTGGAGTTTATATAGAAATATATGGGTGTGGTATTAGATCGTTTCTAATATTTTACAATTGTAAATTATAAATAAATTATTTAAAAATAATAACAAACTGTTCTTTTGTTTCTATTCTTCTTTAATTAAAATTTCCAAATACACCTATTTGAATATATTTAAATGAAAGTAACGCATTATTCGTGTACCTTAATTAAAACCATTAGCAACAAATAATTAGTGTATATAGTTGTTTTGAATACAAAACGGTCGGCCACACCACACCCTGAAAGATCCTACTGAAAAATTAAACTTTTACAAAATCATAACGCGCACATAAATCTTAATTTTTGATGACCTAATTAATAGAATCGTGATAGTAGCTAACAATTGTGTGTTTTTTTTTCTGTATAGTTTCGTTGGAAATTTGCGAAAGAGTCGTGGTGGCCTTGTCCGATTGACGAGCGAAGCCCCTATAATGTACAAGACTGGATTACCGAATGGGGTGTGGTTGCCCAGTTTTGTGTGGATGTATATGGCTCACCCACTCTCTATACTCGATTTTCTCTCTGTTTCTTTCAATGTTTTCCAACATGAAACTTATGCTTTATTAGAGTAATACGTTGTGTGCCTACCAGGCACTATGGCTTATTATTATTGCAACTATATCGATGGACGCCTGTGGCTACTTTACGATCCAATACCGATTTCTGTGTATGTCGACAATATAGGGTGGCGGCAATATTTGCAATATCCCATCAATAACAACAATTTTTCGAATTGCACCAAAATAACATTACAGGAATTTCAATCAATTAAATCCAATAGCGTTTTATTAATTAAATGGAATTTTGCTGAAAACAAGAGAAAGGTAGTGATGTTGGTTTATTTTTTTTGTCGTTATTTAATTACGCATTTCCTCTACCTTCACCATATGGTAAAATCGAATTTTTCGACCAGAAATTTCAAAACAACAACACATCCTGTCGATTTCAATTAATCTTAAAGATTTATATGTAAATTGGATTTCATTGAGAGATTACAGACGGGTTGCGCTCGTGATCGCCCGCTCAACTCTCCAATAAATCACGCGAATTTCCTATCCGTAATCGAATTATATCGTTTTAACACACCAATTAAACGGATTTTATTGCCGAAAAATGTTCCATTTTTATGGAATTTTGCCCTAAATGCTCAACAATTGTAAAAGAAAGTCGTCCAACTGTATTTCATATTATAAATGTTGTTACTGCATGTTGAAACATTTATGATACAGATATTATCTAATATCACTGCTATTTATTATCTTTATATAATACTTAACGTATATTTCTCTATTTAATTTGATATTACATCGTTATCAAGATTTTACAAATCAACTTGCAAATTCTACTACTTACACGTTGTTAAATTGATAAAATTTCAGTATAATTACAGAGTAGAACAGTAGAATTGTCATTTCCCGTGAAAACCGGAGCTTCTTCTACTTCTTCAACTTAATGAAAACAGCTGCTGTTTGATAGTTGAATAATTTTCTTTTAATCACTATAAACGTTGATTGACACGCTATTCAACCATTACATCGTTCACCTGTCACAATCATCATGAATTAAGATAATCACCTATTCTCGGTAAATAAAACTAATAAGGCTTCTTATACGCAAAAAAAAAATGGTATTACTACAACCATTTGAGATTGGATGACTTTATTGCCACCCATACAGCAGCCGAATCGTAAGGTTTCTGTGATTAATCCGCCCACACAACGTGCGATTTTTGTGTGAGTTTATAAAGAAATTGCCAAAAAGTTCGGTTGAAATTTCTTGTAAAACCTCAACAATCTTTAACCTTTTTGAAATCATCGGTTTTTAAACCCACCACCCACGCTCTACAATTATTAGGTACATGGTTTTTACTGAAAAATTATGCTAATAAAAACACAACAAATTCATGACAATATTAACTTTCACATAAAACGAAAAAAATTATGGTCATATTTTCCAGTCCATCACGACAACAATATATGGGAGACTTGGCTCGGCTCATCTTAAATTTCATAATAATTATGTTTAGAATTGTTACAAATTGTCCTGTGATGATCCGATAAAATAAACGACCTCCCACGAAAATGCCAGAAAGATCAAAATCGTTTATGATTTTGTCAGACAAATAAACAAAAAAAAAAAACAAACAACAGCTAATCTTTTTATTTATAAATAATGGTCATAACAATTTTGATGACATCTGTGAATCCGGTCCTGGATTTTAATCTAAAAGAATATTTAATTTAAAATAATAAGGTCCAGATTAGAGTTGTTCCATTTGTTTTTATGTCATTCGTTCTAATGTGCTTCGGGTTAAAAACGTGCAGTTCGTGAGTTGGGCGCACGCCACAGATGTGGATGTTTCATACGATCCAAATTAAATATTCCCCCATTTTAATGATAAAAAACAACAACAACAAAAAAAAAACGTAAAGTCATTGAAAATTCTCATTAAATTTGGAATTGCAACATCAGACAATAGATTAAGAGAGTAGAAAATTTGGCCTGAATACCGTCGTTTTGTTGTTTGTCACACACAATTGCGAATTTCATTGAAATTATGGTTTTATTACATAGAAGAATAGAAACAAAGCAGAAAAAAAAATACAAACAGCAACACGACACTCTTAAACAAAGAATTAAGTTACAAATCCGGGAAATTCAAGGCGAATCTTGCATATTGTTGGTGTATCAAGAAGAGTTTGCAGTATAAGTAAGATGAATTGTTAGATGAGGTTACACGATTCAAAAATCCACATTACAGACAAATTTCCGTCTTGATTGATCATTGAAGTCTCCGGATAATTTCGCAAAGTCTTCACGGTTATTAATGAAATTTCGATTGCAAATGGTGAAACACAAAATTGACCCGATTCGCCTTGTTTCATGCGTCGCTAAATCTAAGACAAGCGTTTTTTTTTTGTAGTGAAACGCATAGTTACACGTGAATTCAATTGAAATCCGGTGTCTACGCAATTTCAAATAAGGGAAAAACCACAAATTTTGGACATTTAATACAAACTATGTGATTCCCATGTTACAGGCAATTTTGTGTCTTGAGCGAGCATTGAAGTCTCCACGTAATTACAACCAAACTTCAATTTCAATATAATTTCTTGTCTATAATCAATGAAATGATTGATAAAATTCACAAAAACCAAATCTAATCCATATAATGGAATAGTAAGAGCAACAACAACACAAAAAAAAATAACCGACATCAGCAAAACAAACAAAGAAGACAATTACAAATCCTGGAAATGCAGGTTAAATTTGCATTTGCAACTACCTAGAGATTATAGTGTAGCGGATTAATTAATGCGATGTAGCGAATTGGCGATTTTTGTTAGGGAAAAAACTGTATTTCAGGCGATTTTGTATCTTAATCGCCCGTTAAACTCTCCGGATTATTCCGTTAAATTTCAGGATATTTGACGAGATTCCAACAAAATCGCAATTTTCATGCAAATTGTTGTTTATAAAAAGCGGAATAGATGGGAAAAATTCAGGCAAATTTGTGTCTTGACTGCCGATTGAAGTCTCTGTGTTATTTTTGGATTTTAACGCAATCTCTTACTGGGGGATGGTGGAATAATGGTGGAATACACAGAAATCGTCTACAATTGCTTGGTTTTATTATTATTATTACAATTACAAAAAAAATTACAAATATACAAGATTAAATATGGTTTACATTACACCAAAAAACACTAATAATAATAATAATAAACTTTACATAGTGATACAAATACCATTTCGTTGGTCCCAGCTATAAAATTAAAACAATCTCTATTTACAACAACAACAACAACAATAATAATAACAACA
>JAZBGY010000393.1:44372-65644 GCA_037414755.1 Lydus trimaculatus | reverse complement strand
GACGATATACAATATCAAACCGACCGAGAGCGGCATGATAGTGTGAATAGGCTTATGCATTTCCCATATAAGAATATTTTACTGGCACGAGAACGGCTCGTGATCAAACCGAGACTGGCACGACAGTGTGAATATGATAGGATTTTACTGGCACGAGAACGGCACGATAGTCTGGATAGGGCTTTAGGGCCTCTGCATTATTTAAATGTTGTTAGAGCAGATTGTTTGCGTTTATGCACATGAACATCGCGTCACAATATAGTGGGACGCCATCCTACTACCACTACTATTGTTGACCAGTCGTCTGATCCCGCCTTAAGGGAGGATTCATCATCAATTCTCTCGGTTGGAACACATTTCTATCCAGATATTTTTCAGAAATTCAGATAAGACTTAGGGGATGGTGTAAGGGGTTGTTTACTTAATTGGTTGACGATTGTTATTGCTCCAACTATAAAGACAAAACAATACAAGAAGCATTGTTGTATAAATGCAATCTAATGCTTGCCACAGACTATCGTCGTTTTGACTCCGCGTGCGTTTGAACTGGTCCGAATCACGAACGAGGAAGAAAATTTGGTAAGTGGATAGTATCACTGTCGCTGTTTTTGGTATCCATACATCAATTTTATTTCCTTATTCGTTCTTCGGACTAGTAGCAGGCATAACACTTTAAAAAAATACACCAGGGTTACGTAAGTCACGTGGTACTCTACTAGCACTCCTTGTTCGATACGTATTGGTGTTTTAATCGTTTCCAACTACATTATTATCCGTCGATTTTGTTAGATCGAAACTACTGTCTAGACGTAATGATTTTGAGGGTTTTGGTTTGATTGATTCTGTCAGTTTTATACTAGAAAAAAATATATAGTTCACTGTGACAGACAGTTGATTATCATCTGTTTGAACACATTTTCGTCTAATCATAATAATAATAATAACAATAATTCCGTATATAATTCTAGATAATTGTTTAACTTTAATACGACTTCAACTTTATAAAGCCAGATTTATAATGTTAAATCCGGCTGTGATTATTGTTTTAAAACTGGATTATTGCACGTTATAATTTCTGGAATTGTTCTAATTTTTTTTTTCCAAAACAAAAAAAACCAGGATAAATACGGTTTTGTTTTCATCAATTATAATCAAACAGTGGAAAAGTAATTATTTAAAATTATTAAGAATTAAGTTGTTTATTAAAAGTTGGGGCATTATTGTTCTATATGGGAATTAAGTAGAATGCTTTATAACACATTACAAAATTACAAGATGAATATTGTAAATAGCAGCACTAAAATAACATCAAAAGCTGTTTGTTGCATGAATTAATAAAAACATCAAGTAGCAGAAATTGTTAAAAAACAAAAATTTCTGAATGAACAAGTTTGAGTAATTTCTTTGAAAGTATAGAGTAAAGCTTATTTTTTTTTTGTATTTATCTGAACAATAATTAAGAGTTTTGTAAGATTTGTGCAATGATTTCAAAATTAAATTATAAGAAATCTCAACTACTTTTTCATGTTTTTGTTCATTTTCAAAAAGAAAACGAAAAATTCATAATCGTGAAAGTAATTGTAAAATAGATTAAAACTAGAACGTATGAACACAATGAAACTGGTAGGATTTCTTTTTTTCGACCAACTACTCGGAAATATTGTGGAGAGAAAGGTGTGGTGTGTGGTGTCTTAACCACATCAATTACAAAAATAAAAATTGCTCCATACAGATTTTTTTCAATAATTGAAATCTGCATTAAAATAGTTTCTATCAAACTATACTACTAATGGTAGATATATAGTAGTGAATGAATAATAGTTGGTGTTGTAAACCTTGAAACTTTCAATCTAAAATTATATCAACCGAGAGAAACTAACTAACTATTAAATAAATGGCTTTATTTATGACTAATTCACTAAAATTAAATAGAATTTTTGGAATTTTTATATGAAACTTTGTTTCTACAACAATAACAATTAGCTTGATTAAAATTTGTTTGTTGATTTAATTGAAAATAGAAAAATAGAGGAAAATATTTTCCATTTTGTTAACTTGCACAAAGGTATTATTATATACGTGAAAAATTGAATGAGTTTAGTAAAACGTAATATACTGCATATTAACCTAGACCAAATTTCCCCATTCCCATATTGCTCTCTTTCTTTTTCTCGTAACAATAACTTTTCCAACATTGAAATGAAATTTTCTTGGTAGATAAACGACGCATTTCCCCTGCCTTCATTAACATTTGATTTCTAACATGTAAAAACTGAATCATTATTCCAAATTAATTATTCTCTTCTTTATATATATAGATAAAGTGTAGGAGAATTGTTCATTTTCACACTAAAATTAGAAGTGTAATTAATTACAAAACCAAGCCAAAATGAAATCGAGTTGGAATACAGACTCTATTGTTCTTTGTTTTAATGCATAAAAGATTGTTGGAATGAATCTCCTTTTATTAACATCAATTCAATATTCTAATGAGAATTCGTGTCAAATCGACGATAACGAACACCAAGATTGATTTTTATTGTAATCAAAATTGCAAAAAAAAATCTTCCTGAAGAAGAATAAAACATTAAAATCTGGAAAGTACTTGAAATATTCCAAATCTTCTTTTTAATGGATAATTATACTTTTGTGCTTTTTAGAAATTTTACAACCGTTTTTTTCCGTCGATAATAAAGTGTAGAAAAGTGCACTAGCGTTTGTTAGATAATAGGCAATATCTTTTTTTATAATGGTTTTGTTCCATCATCCTCCTATCTTCTATTTTGTGTGTGTGCATCGCTTTACATTTTCAGATATGAACGTTAATCTCAGTTACATTATTTGGCCAAGTATGTAAATTGCCCGGTAATGACACTTTTTAGAGCTAAATTTAATGGGGAAGCCATTAAAGCAGCTATCGCAGTAATTGTCCTGCAAACTACATAATTAGTGGAAGATGAAAAAGAAATAATTGAATTTAAAGAAACGATGACCGTTATTCGGTGATATGTATGTCAAAATAATAATTTTATTATATTCCAGAATAAAATAGAGACACAATTAACAAAATAAAAGCCGTATTAGAACCTGCAGCAATTTTATTATATATACATCTGGTTTTTACTGTTATTATCGTTTCCAAGAGATAAATATATAAGAACGATTTAAAGTTCAATTTTACCGTTATTTTCCTTTAACAGTGTGTGTGAAATTGATGGAGTAAAATCGAATAAGTTACACACATATGGACAGGTTTTCCCATCAGACTTTTGTATATAATGTGTCTCTCTTTGCACGACAATTTTCGAATGAATTTTCAACAGGGAACAACACTCACTTTATAGTTTTTTCCTAAAACTTCTCTCTATCCTATCCACCAAATCTACCTATATATTCTTATTTCGTATTGGAAAAGTTATTTGATCAAAGTTTCATGTAATGGATTTTCTATTATATCAAAATTCGTCTATTTAAATATTAAAAATCAAAAATTATTATTTTCGTTATAATTAAAGTTGGAAGAATTTATTATTGTCCTCAATTTCTAACTAATTTCGTAATTAAGTAATTTTCATTTTCTTTTGTTTCTTTAATAAGTAAACATTGTTCTTTCGACGAAATTACAGTAATTATGAGTAAATTTAGAAAGGTTTTTATTCACACACACACACACACATTGGAGGAAAAACAACTAGAAAACTCCATTTCTATCCATTTAATATAGAAATAATTTCAAAATATCGATCGAATATCTAATTACTGTTCTATTGTCGGTAGATAAATCGTAACTATTGTCGTCTTTACCGATACAATTCGAATATTGAAAATCTAATTTCTGCAAAATAGCGTTTTGTATGTTTGTGTTTATAGCCTGCAGGTGAGATGTTGTATTTTCTTCTCCTCTCTCACATATCTTATAACCATATGGTATGATTGCATTGGGAAATTGTTCGAAATTCCGCCATTATATAGTGTCTCCCCTTATCCAACAACAACAACAACAACAACTTGGGGAAGTTTAGTTTGAATGTTTTCAAGTATAGGGTGAAATTTCTAAATTATATGTTGTTTTACTTTCATGTTTACTTGTCAACTGCTGTGAGAGAGCAATTTAACTTTTTTTTTTCTACCTCCCTTTTCTTTTGGTTTAGATGCTTTTTAAAGGTATGCAAATTTTCAAAATGTCAGTCTCAGATGAAATAACGAATTTATGAATAAGAAGAAAAACGAAACTTACTTGACAATTGAATATTTCATAATGTATTCACTTATACGGTAAGTTGAAACAGTTTGATTTTAGTTTCAACATTTTGAAAGAGTTTATAGTTCGTTGAATCGGCTAGATAAATATTCGTGGCAAAAATTGGAAACTATCAATTGTAATGCTATTTCAAGTAACTTTGTGATTTGTATTACCTAAAATCATTGTTCTAGAGAGCACAAACTTTACGGTGAGTCCAATAGTTGTAAAATAAATTGTCACCTTGATACTTTAACCGTTGGCATCTTGAAGAGATTCCATGTTTTGGTATCTACCATTGACCCAGTTCCAAAAGTTGGTTAGTTTACAAAGAGTCAAAAATCAAAAGAAAAAACATCGGATTCTCAATCCAAATCATTTGCATTAAAACGGAAAGGATAGCTCACAGTTTACTCCATGATCTATACAGTATGCTGCAGCAAAATAGGTACATAAGGAAGAACACCGACACTACCCACTCTCAAACCTTCCATACGAGTAATTGCCACATTTTTCCTAATGAACAAAGAGCGATAGCAGGAGTGAGTGATGGGTGGCGCCAACAACGCTTCTAGCTGTCCGTTGTTTTTCCCTATGTACCTATTTTGCTGTCTCATACTGTATAAGTTTCGCCACTGTGAAACTAGAGTCAATCTCTCAGGTGGTTGAATTAAAAATAAAATATGGATTACTGGTATTTTTCTTATTATCGACTCCGCTATTGTGTGGTTGATTAATTCGATTAGTTGATTGAATATTTAGAAAATCTATTTGTGGTCAGATATTAGAGATCGATTCCTCATTTGTAAGTAGTTTGATGTGATAAAATACGGTAGATTCTAATTTACAAAATAAATTAGCTGTAATTTACACATATACACACACACAGAACTTCTGCCACGATTATTAGTCATCAATTCCTCTCATCCTTTCTCCGTCTTCTATTCTCCACTGTTAAAAGACTTTTAAATTTATTCTTGTTGCTGTTGTGCAAACCAATTTGTTCTCTCTTATATAGTATAGCTTTAAAAATTGACTAGAGGAAGTTTATTAAGGAAATTTCGTTTGCTTTTGTATAAACTTTGGACCATTTCCTTTTCGTATACACATCTACTCTTTGTTCAATGAAGAACAAATACACCAAACAATTCATCACGTTTTTGTAAAGTAGGATATAACACACACTATAGGGTTTTCTGTTGCTATTGGACATTTCAAGTGTCGTCTTAGTTTCTTATATTATTTGGTCGGATTTTGTCCACAACTTACCAACGAATCGAACTTATAGTATATATAAAATAGTGATTGTGTTGAAAAGAAAGGATAAAATTGTGTCGACATTTCCAATGGTAGTAGTGACGACATAGATAACATTCTAATTTTATTATTTGATAAAATGAAGAAAAGAGAAAAAGGTTGATCTGTTGAACAAGTGTTGAATTTCAATACTGTTATTTTATTATAGGTATATACCTAGTGTTGGAAATTTTTGGTGGAAATGATGTCAAATTGTATTTGCTGATTCAACAATCTCAGACCAATTTTATAACTGATAAATTCACCCAGAAATGTTTTATAAATTTCCCCACTTTTCTTCTCGTTACTTACTTTTGTTCATTTCATGAAAAACTTCTTTGTAGTTGTAAGATAATAAAGTAAATCTCGTACAATATGCGACGTGACTGTTACTGAATTACACCTTGCAAATTGAGAATTTTAATCTTAACCGAATGGTAGAGATATAAAAAATAAACAACTCTTTCCATGTTGTTGTTTGTTTCATTTTCATTCCATATAGACTTTCGTGTTAGTTTCTTGTTTTCAAAAAGCATATTAGATAATAGACATTTAACTTGTAATTACCAATGGAAATTCGTATATAGGGCCGAATCATTGTATCACGCAAGTTATTTTTTTTAATTATCATGAAGAAGAAGAATAATAAGAAGAGGCCGGTTTCGTCTAGACTATGCCAGCGGTTACCAAAACCGCTACGTGACCCAAGAAGTTTTATTTGGCCTCCTTCAGCATCCGCCTTCCTCTGCCTCACCTGCATGTGTCCTCTTTACGTTGTATAGGTATCGGTCACGTGCTATCCATCATCAAACAACCCCGCAAAAAAATAATAATCTTACATGAATCGGCAATTTTTCTATTTCGTTAATTTACATAATAATAGGTGATTATAATGACGATAATAGTAAAAGTTTAATGTTAGACTTAATTTTTAGTGATTTTATCCATCGAGTCAAGTCGATCAAAATGAAATAGATAGAAATTTTTGATATTAAAACGATTCCATGAAGGCAATTTCCATCAAAAAGCGTGAAGAGAGAATATCAAAATATTATAAGACATGTCATGCAACACACAGGGTCTATCTATAATTGACATCGGATGATTACTTTTTCTTTTTACAAACAAACGAACCAACAAACAAACAAACACACAAAAAAAATATGTACACAATGCAAGTTCATTATGCAAGATTTTATAGATAAATGTAGCCGGCTGAATAACTCTTTTTGTGTTCAGGTATGTCACGATAACACTAGAAGAACAATTCGATATTAAAACTTAATGTTTATTATAGAATTTCAACAATAGCCATAAACAAACAACAACAAAAAAAAGTCGTTTGAAAACGTTATAATCTGTAAATCACATCTTTAGACAAACTGTGATAAAACTTTTTAAATGATAAAAGATGTTGAATATATTGATTTGCAATTAAATAATCATCAGTAACGTTCAAACAAATTTTAATCAATTAATCTATAATGTCCGTTTTTTCTTTTGGAATATTTGTGATTGAGAGAATAAACGTTGAATAATTCAATCTTCAACTAATAAATTCCCAGGTAGATATAGACCGAAGAATCACAATACCTACTATACTACCACAACCAACCACCCTCACTATTATCGTTTGAAAAATTCATCCATGCATAACTTTACAAAATAGGGATTATGTCGGTTTATTGTGTGTGGAATTTCATCATTTTTCATTGGGAACCAATCTATAGATATAAACTGGCGGTATTAGAAGGGACGATTTTTACCTGTATTTGTGTACCTTTAAAGAATATTGAATTGAAGCAATTTCAAAGGCAGGTGTAAATATTTCGTCGTTTCTTGCTGATTTCTGTGTGATTCCTCTATAACGATTCAGTTTAGAATTTCTATTGTCGTATGTTTTTTTTTCGTTCGGTTCAATCATCAATTTGATATTATGTTCAACGAATAATAGATAGAATTTTATAGTGGGAAACTTTAAATGTTGGAATGTGTGTTTTGTTTCGTTGAAATATAGAGTTTCACCTCGTTAAAGTATAGTTAAAAATCGATCCGTCCACTAATAATTAAAACAAAATCAATTCTATACTTTCTTCATTATTATTATTTTAAATTCCCTTCAAGTAAATCATGTAGACTCACTATAATCAATATTTAGCCCTTTTTTCCGCCGGTTTTTTTTGATTGAGTACTTTATCAAAATCTTATTAGATAGTGCCATGGGAATTGTGTTTAACAATTTAAATTAGATATTAACGGTCTTTTTTTTTTGGTTAACAACTCTAACAATTCATTGTAGACCTCTCTTAGTCTCTGTCTTTTATCCCTTAAGGCCAATAAATAATTCACATTACCTTATTGTTGCTTTCTAGCGAATTTCCGACCGTTTTCATAAAAAAAACTTGATGAAGAATGGATGTTATTCTTTTCTATTATTCATTTCCTACGACTACTACTACTACTTTTATAGTATCACTGCAAATATATCCCCTGAAATAGGGACAATTTCGAGATTTCAGGATTTTGATGATAATATTTGTAATATTTTTTGTTTACTCGATTATTTTCAATCCATTCCAAAATAGATAAAGTGTTTTGTGTGTGTGTGTGTTGAATTTGTAATTTATTACAATGAGAGGATAAATAAGATGAACGTACTTAAAATTTTTCAGCACCTAAGGGTTATATATCAAGGATTCTACAATGGGAACTGAAGACGACGACGACGACTACAATTCATTCAGCTGTTCAAATATCTACGGATTTACGTCATCATATAAATGATGATGATAGTTGTTCTTTTTAAATCACAAAAAATTACAGCTGTATTTTACTTCAAATGATTGATTAAGACTGATGATAAAACTTATCAAATACATACAATATATTGGAAATAACAAGGAAATGACTAGTTTCTTATGAATAAAATCTTCATATTGTATTACGTTAACATAGCGTGTCAAAATTGATAGAGGGCTGGCAATGATACTCAATATAAACCAAGCCAATATAGAGGGAATAAACAAAAAATTACAGTTCTGTATTATACTAATTTGAGGTAATTTTTGTAGCAAATCTATCGATCTACAATAAAACGATATTCAATGGTATTCACAACAATTCATGATCTCGATTTGCAATTTTAAAGATTTTAGTAATTTTCGATTAAAATACTGTCGTGTATTTGTTCAAGTTTCATGTTAGTAGTGTAGATACCTTGTTTTGTGTAGGGACACACCTTTGAACTAAGATTTGCGGTTAGATAGACCCTTATACAAAATGTATACATGCATAAAGCCCTAGGTAGGAAAGGTTCGTCATCTTACCAATCGATTGTCGAATAAGTCGAATTTCACTTTGATGTTTTCGCTGGTTGTTTCATTATTTTAAGTGATTTGTAAGACGAATTGAAGCTTTTCTTTTCTTGGTAAAACAAAAAAGTGTAAGCTGGACAAATGAAAATTATAAGAAACTGACAAATAGTTGGTGTTTTTGTCGTTCAAAGCAACTACATAGGATTTTCAAATAAGCCAGACGAAGATCGTTGTTCTTTTATAACGAAACGATGATAATAGCATCATAATCAAGGTAGGGATTGAGATTGATGGTTGTTGGAATGTTGCCAACAACAGTATTCACATTTCTGAACGATTTCTAGTTAAAATCTAAATCAGTAATCAGTAATGAAGTGCAAATTACTGAGATTTGTTGTTGAATTGTTTCTCGATTTCAACGAAATATAGTGACACGACAATTTGCGTTTGTAAAATTGTATGTTTCTATTATCTAACAGCAAATCACTGTTATATGAAATGTAAATTTGATTTGTAGAATTAACTCAATTTCGATATTTCTTTGTTATTATTATTATTATTATTTTTAATGTAATCATTCTAAAATTTGAAATAAAGTCAAAATCATTGTTAGAATGCACGACTCTCTATAGGCGAGTTGCTTATTGAAACCGCAACATCATGAATAAATTATTCTCAAGTGATTGATGAAGACGCTTCCAGCATAATGAAATACAATTTTTTTTTTCTTGTCCTTCTGTAATCAAGAGAGTTTTATAGTTTTAAAGAGAAAATATGTTCATCTATTGTTGATTCTTTAAACTTTTACCGATAAATTATCAAATTGGGATGTGGTGTTTGAATAAATCAAGCTACTATAAATTCTACATTAAGAATACTGAGAATAAATTTGAATTGATTTGTCATTAATTCGTATCAAAGAACTGCTTCAACAATCTTTTGCCTACTTTCTATTGATTTTTCTTAGAAGAAAAAACACCATATCGTTAGTTGTTATTACATCTTTATGTGAATAGAATTGAAAATATTTGATTTTCACAAAATACAGCAATTTAAATTCGAAAATCATTTACCTTTAGATTACTACGTTTATCCGTAGATTTTCTATATCCGATCTAACATTAAATTGACCGGCTTTTAGTAGTAACATTATAATCCAATTATTTAGTTTATAGTTGAGATTTTGTTGTATAATCTACGTTTATAATTAATCTTTAACATTGTCTAGAAAATCTGTTCGTTCCTCTCCTATGTTGTAATTTGACCAACCTACAAATAGGTCGGTTTTAACTACTATATATATGAGTTATCTGTTGGATTTAGTGAAGCTTTTGGTTAAATAGCAGTTAGAGAAGGTGAATATAAGATAAGAAAATCTATCCGAAAATCCCTTTCATCAATCGATCGATGTTGGACGAATTTTAGACCTTTAAAGATATATACTTAGACGTGTGTGTATATAGTGTGAGTGAATGAGTGTGTGCAAAGCGATAACTCTCCTTTAAAGCGTCGTTTTTCACCACTAAATCGCCAGTGTACCTAATGAGCCGTATGAAAACATCCCCCCCAAATAGAATGTCACTATATTTCTCCTTTGAATTTTCACACACAATCAAACAAATATTCTTTCAGTTGTCATTTTTATTATACAAACAATCCCCAAATTTATGTAATTTTTTTCCTCATCGTATGTTGGATGATTAATCAAATATTTATTTGCGGATTAATCGGCAATCATTTGATAAAATACACATGAAACTATTGAAAACAACTGTCTGATTGTGTGGTGTATAGTCGGGAATAATAGTCCTGATTGGTATGCGCATTTGAAATTGCTAAACATAAATCTTAAATGAAGATGGCGGTATCCTGATTTAAGTACGATTTACGCCACACAAGAAGCTTAAGGATGTGTGTTAGTTTAATTTAATTAGTTGGAAAGGGTTGGTCGGCTATACATATATATATAAATGTTGGGTTTTTTCGTTAAGCTTGAAATACTGTGAGAGGGTGTTTTATAACATCTACAACAGCAAACAAAGAAACGAAGGGTTGATAGTAGTGTGAAAAGAAACTATCCGGAGATTTTCATTTATTTGAATTTTTATTCTTCGGTCCCCCATTGGAACAAAGTATCTGTCGTCTCTATATCGTTACTTCTTTCAACTTACAATCTCTCAATATAAAATTCTGCACATAAATTACAACATCATATACATATAAATATTGATTGGTTTCTCGTACAGTGCACTCCAAGATTATCATTTTTGTTCCATATAGACTATTCTGATATATAGTGGTAGTCAGTATGTAGAAAATGGGGTTAAGGGTGATGGCTTATTCTCGATATTTCTCTACTTCCGAACATGTATCGCTAGAAATTCGAATTCAAATAAAACAACTTTTATATTGTTGTCACAAAAGGTAACGAAAACTTCTCATTTTTCATGATTATTTAACGCTGTTGAGAGTAATTAACAGAAAACCCTCTATAGCCCTTTGGGGGAAACAAAAGCCAAACTTGTTATTATCGTGGAATATTAAAAATTTACCAATGTCGTTTAGCAGAAATTAACTTGAAAAAAATTGTAGTTTTTTGCTTCTCTTTCAATTCGGTATTCTTGTAGAGTTTTACACCACCAAGAGTCTCTCAACTATTTAAAGATCTTTCCTAATTATCTCACTCTTGGTTGAGTTTTGATGGAATTTGAATTAGTTTTAGTTTAAGTATTTTGGTAGTGATTTCACTATTGATATCCACGTTCTGGAACGTTTGAAAGTAATTTTAACAAAGTTTTCGTGAAATTGTATCGTTAGTGGTTAGTTCTAGTTCTATATACTTGGTTAATAAAATCGAAATTTAATAATTAAAAGCGAATATTTGCGACTGTTGCTCGTTTCGCAAAATTTATTGATATTCTTTGGAAGTTTCGATCTCCATCTATGTCTCATTAATCGATTTATGCAATGAAGTTGTTGAACTAGAAAATCATTGAGATTGTGCTGTTGGAAAATTCCAACCACACCAAGAAAACCGACTTTCTAAATTAACAATAAAGTGGTATACTTTATTTTCCTTTGGCTAAAGAAAATTGGTGTGATTTTCTTTCAGTACAACAAAAAAAAAGCTAATTTAGCGCAATACACATCATATACTACCTGAACAAACAAAAAGCTAATAATACAAAAGCAACAACAATAATTTACACGAAAATTCGTAGAACAATGGGGAACAAAAAAACAAGGCGAGATAAAAAAAGGCGCACACTGATAGATGTGTCTGTATTATATTTAGGGCAGCATAATTTGGAATTTTACTCCATTATTGTTGATTTAAACAGATTTCTTTGTAAATATTTGGTATTCACATTTACCCTATTGTGTTTGTTGTTGTTGTTGTTGTTGTTCCTCTATTTTTTGCCCCAGCTCGTTATTGTTGAAGATTTAATTCAAGTTGTGATCGTGTTGCTGATTTTTCTGTTTCCGCATTGCCGCTTTAATGTTGTGTCGTGATCTGAAAACCAGAAGTTGTATTTTCTGTGCAAAAGGAACAGTAGTGAAAGAAGCTGAAGAGAATTAGTATATCTATGTGTATGTGTGTCTATACATATATAGATGTTAGATCAACTGTATCAATTTTATTATTATTGTTGTTAACATTCTCTAGATGTAAACCACACCCAACTAGAATAACCAGCCGTTTCGTTACAGGAAAATTAAAGAGTCTTGACCTTTATGGAATCAATATTATTGTTATACGATATTTTTACAAGACGTAATCCTGTTTTTGTTTCTTTTAAAAATTTTGGATCTTGATATTGCGAAATTATAGCTCGATCGGCTGTTATAGTACGTAGTTTTATATAGTTTAATGAAAGATTATCACATCAATGTGTTACGTATATTGTTACAAATTTAATTCTTATCAGATAAATGACTTGTCAAGATACTGTAAATGAGACGAGGGTTGTGTGTATATATTCTAACAACTCTCTATAAATTTGCCAATATATACCTATATATGTATTTGCATGTTTAACGTTAATAATTTAAATAACAAACTACTTGGTATAATTAAAATGAGGGTGATTAACGACATAATTATTGTGTTTCAACATTATTTTGATTATTAATTTGAGTCCTAAAAATACAGTAAATAAGATTTATTTTATTTAAGATATTTTTAATGAAATTGAAATCTGGAAATTTATGAAAAACCAAGTAGAAAGTTTATGAATTAGACGCGATTACTAATTTTAGATAGAGTTTATTTGCATAAATCCAACGTTTGATAGTTAGAAAACATTAACCAAGACTTATCAGATCGTTTATTCGGCACATATCAACAATAATATTAAGTAAAATACAGTTTCTTCTTGTCTCCATTTTTAGCTTATTGAAACTTTTGCTTGATATCATTGTAAAAAACGAGACAAAACAAGGATAAAGCATAGAAAGCAACACACCTACACGAGATTATTCAGTTTTATATTGTATATAGGAGGTAGATGATAAAGTTTACTGAAGCACAAGAAACTGAAAATATCGTTTTACTAAAAAGGGTCTTTGTTAAAAATTCATATTAGTGGAAATTGATAAAATTCGAACAAAACACCGCCCAAATACACGTATATATTTCGTTTTATTTATAAACGATTTTTCTAAAAATAAGAAAAACGGTTTAAAAATAAATAATCCGATTGTCAGATTGATCTACAATGATTGAGAAGGTGGATAGTTCTATCGAATTTTTTCCGATTTTCTTAAAACATTCGTACAAAAACGATCAATCAAACTCCCCCGATGTCATGGTTATTTATAAAACTAAATTAACGTTACATCTAGACAATAATAAATATCTACAACAATGTTTGTTGTGTTTTATATAATCTTGGTGTTCCACAAACATCAACAAGATGCTTTAGAACGTGTACTGATTTAATTACATTTTAAACAAGACAAGATTGGTAATTACCTGGCTGTTAATAATTTCCTCAGCGCAACCTCTTACTTCCTTATATTATTATTATATCTGTCTTTATTGTTTGCAAACAAAAATAATTAATATTTTCATCAATAATGAATGGTCCTGTTGTTTTTTTGTTGTTTTGTTTGTATTTGCAAAATTGTATAAACAACAATAGCAAAATATATATTAGGGGTTTTTGTTTGTTAACTTTTAAAAACAATACAGGAATAAAGCGAAAAAAAAATTGGAAGCGCAATAATCGTAGAGAAAGAGAATCATTACAAACGGAAATAATTAGTAACAGAACAAAAGGTTGGATAATTGTTGCCAACATTGGGATTGTTTTAGTCTTAGTGTGTGATTCAATTAGTGGGGAAATTTTGGACTTTATTTAATAATTGGTCGTTATTTAATAAAAGCTTTCTTGATTGAAATCGGTTATTTCTATTTTGATTCCATTTAAAGTTACTAATAATCATGATTGACGATTTCCCAACGTAATTATCATTGAAAATAAAACCGATTGTAAACGGTTTTACGCTTCATATGTAAGTTAAATTGGCTCCTAAAACCATTCAGAATCATGCTTTATATATATATGTAATAGTTGACACATAATTATTAGACAAAAGCGAGCCGAAATCTATTGTTTGTTAATTTGTTGTTTAATTCAAAGAATATTTATTGTCTACAGGAAATCCTAACTAAAATACATATAAAAAAGCAACATCCCTCAACTTTATCCTGTTTTCTACAAAAAGCAACAAACATATTGTCTTAACAATAAGATGTTCTCAGACTATATTGTACATTGATAGCACGTACGGTTCAAGTTGGGGGATAACTTGAAAATTTTTAGATAAAAACACGCACAAAGTAGTGGAAAGAATACGTAATTTCCATCAGTTTTTTTTGTCTTCTTCAACAGATCGAAGAATATTAATTTTGTTGTCACTATGAAATCCAACAAGTTGTGTGTCTTCATGTTCTATAAAGATTTTCTTTATATAATCGGAAAAAAAAAATGAAAATTAGCAGAAAAATCATCGTAATTTGCATTAAATTTCCCACACGCAAACTTTGAATTATTTGGATAAATCCAACGAATTATTGTTTGCAATTTACCATAATTATTACAACAAATTTATCAAGTTTTATTTATATAATAATCGATATATGTTCAGTATAATTAAATTGTTTTTAATAAGATCAACTTGAATAGAATTACTATGGCCTTAATACTGTAATTCTATAAATTACAGTATTATGTTCTGTTGACAAACCATTTACCCCAGATTGGTCGATTATTAGATAACCAATTAAATAAAATTAGTCATATTTATATGAAAAATTACGTATAATAAAGCGCTTTAATTAGATCTGTTATATTAAATTCTACATTCTGAATAAAAACCGTATCGAAAAACATTTAATTTAATGTCCTGTATCTAATCGAGCTTCTCTATTTTACGGGATTTGATAAACCAGGGAATTAATAGGTTTGTTCCAATCTACATTACTCAATTATTCTATGAAATTACTGTTAATCTACTGATTGTGAGTTATTGGGATAGTTTTTATCAAGAACTTAGAAGTCTTCTCTCTCTTCAAAAAAGGCTAGAAGACAGGATGTAAGTTTAACAATAAAATGGTGAAGCATATGTTGTGCCGATACTGTATTCAGTGTCTTATTATTCTCCAGCTGTTGCTAGAGAGTATCTGATTTAGGGCCGGTTCAGCTCCCCTTCCTTAATCTCAACTTAATGTCGATTTTGCCGTAAATTAACCTCGTACAAAGGTTCACTTTAGTAAACGTGACTCCAAGTGAATCTTATATTCAAGGAACGTAAGGCAGGCTTAACTTTGCGGGGTAAAGAATAAGTCTTTCTTGCAACGATGTAGAGAATCTAGTCAGATGTTTTGCGTTTGTACTAGAAAATACAAATTAATATCAAATTTCGTTTATTTAATTGAATTGAAGCTTTATTCTTGTTGATTAACAATGTGTGGATTTGCAACCACAATTTGCATCAAATTTCTAATACGATTTTAACATTAACAGTTGCATTTGTATAATTGATATAATAGTAGTAGTTATACGTCATTTGATATTGATATCAAATCGTGAATGGAAATTTTGATAAACTAACGTGATTCTACAATAATTCCATGATTTCGAATGTAATTTATTGGATCGTAATGCTATGAATACAAAGCAAATTCGATACATTTACAATACACACAAAATTGTTTCCTAGATTTCTTATCGAATCCTTAAAGAAATCTTCACTACTCACCAGAGATTAAGCGGATTTTGTTCGACGAGTTTTGAAATGATTAATGAAGGAAACAGGGAATCCAACTATTGATTCTACAGGTTTAGTCAATTGAAGCTACAGTTTCCGTATTTTTTAGAGAAACGAAACAAAAATAGAGAGTACTCTGTTTAAAAATGAATAATACCTATCAAAACCTACACTAAAATGAGCAAGAAACCACTACAGTTGAAACTCCGGAATGTGTGGATTATGACAATATTTTTCGTTTTCAAAAATCGACATTTTCATTTAAAAAAAATCGAAGAATGTTGCAAATTTTTCGTAATTTAAATAGAAATTCCAATTATAAAACGGAAATGACGTGTGGAATTCAATGCCAAAGCAAGATAAACAGTGCAACCGACCTCTAAAATTTGGTCAACTAAAGTTATTTAAACTAAGAAACATCGAAAAGTATTCATTTTTTTTTCAATGAAAATGACACTTTTCGAAAACGAAAAAAACTTGTCATTATCTACATATTCCTCTAGAAAATACAGAAACTGTAGCTTCAAATGACTAATCCTGTATATTACTGATAATTGTATTTCTAGTTCTAAATCTATATCTTTAAACAAACACACACCATACAATTTCTATTAGCGCAGTCACCTCTTTTGCATTAAAGCAAATTTTAATAGAATTGAATTATTTAATTTGTATTGAATACGTGTTTAATTAAAATCGACCACACGGCATGTGTAAAATGATTAAAACCATTCGATGTAGTTCGAATTCAGTTAAAATTACATTAAAATCCACTACTAGATATACCTTTTAGAGTCGAATTTAGATTTACACACACCATGTTGTAGTACAATGTGATCATGTTCTGTCTGTTTAAAGTGTCATTAAAAATGTACATCAACTCAAAAAGCATGCTTTTGTTGGGGGGTAATAATTGAGTAGAGGAACGTTGGTGGAAATTTATAAACGAAAGCGCTCTTTCATCCAAAAAAAAAGACCATAGGAAATCGAGAGGGACAGGCAGGTGTGTGCCAGGTAAACACGATTCTAACATGTGATATTTACTAAAAAGAAACAACATTAGAATACAAATTTTGGATAACAGACAGAATTTTGTGCAGCTTGATTTTACAACAAAAACTGCAAAGAAAACCTTGTAATTTTATTGAGTTACGAATTCTTATCAAATTGTGTAAATATGAATTTGGTAAAATTTGAAAATTATCAATTTTTTTTTTGTTTAAACAAAATATTTTGTTTATAATGCAAGCGCATATATGGAGAGACTTCAACGTTCAGTCAAGACAACGACCCGTCGTCGTGGTCGTCGTTATTGTTGATGTTGTAAAGTTGTTTCAGCCAACGACCGGTTTTCAGATTGTGGTGTTGTTTAGTTTTAATGCAGCAGCAAAAACTGGCTTCTTCAAGACTTTCTGTTCTGTTCTGGCAATGTTGTCAGATTGTGGTACCGAGGTCAAATAAACACCTGCTTCTTGTTTAGTATACAACAACTGTTCCAACAACAACAACAACAACAAAAATTTCGAACTTATTTCCAGAGAATTTCAAAAATAATTTGCGATACAACCAGAACTGGATTATTTTTCAATTTTCCATAAATCGCTATTAATTTACGATTATCGTTGGATAACGATAGATAGAGGCAACGTGAGATGGCTACCATACAGGGTCAAGATAGTTCTAAGGTCAACAACATCTTGTGCTTGTTTTCTTAATACTGTTAGTTCCACTCTTGGCTATTCTATTTTAATATTTGAAAAACGAAAAAAAAAAAACAACAAGAAATCAAAACCAACACCCTTTTTCTGTAAAGATAATTTCAGAATAAGCCTGTTAACTTTTTGTTTTGTAATTATTTCAAAATAATGAGTTTTCTTTGAGATGAGAAAAAACCTATTCTGGTAGTTTATGGTAGCGTGACGATTACCAATTTGAATAATACAATGCAAAAACAATAAGTTTTTTAAAAAAAATGTGTCTAAAACATTCTCATGACGATTATCTGAAATGGAATAAAAAAAAAACAGTTGTTTGATTTAACGATAATTGCAGTTTTTTTTCGCGTTAATTGTGAATAGAATTTGTAATTTCTACTGTAACTAAACGTCGTCTAGACCTATTATAATGCTTTTTCAGCGAATCGTGAAATCCCCATCTAAAAGAAGAGGGAAAAAAACAAACACCAAAAACTCATTGAACTATATCCGTATTTCTTAAACTACACTGTGCAGGATCTTATCGGAAGAATCGTGAAAGTCAATCAGAATAATCAAATCTTACAGTAATAGTATTCGTAGTTGTGGTTATTATATATTGCAAAACATTTAGAGAGTTTTTGAAATAAATAAGGAATTGAGAAAACAAAAATCAGCAGAATCTATGAATCATTTACTTATTCATAAAATTCTAAGTAAAAAATCTCAATTAATAACCGGAAATTCTCAAATTCTGTATCAAGAATATGGAAATTGTTTTGTCGTTGTGAAACTTGCTAACTTGCTTTGAAATTCTACTGAAAATAGGCCAATGTACCAAGGTAATTAATGAGTAATTAGAGAGAATTTTATCGTTTTTATCGCCTCCTTTCACAACGACACTTTCAAACATTGATAGAATATTTGGTATCTTAAGCTGGGTCCACACCAGGCACGTAGAGGTCCGAATCCCTATGTTTAGCAACGGTTTTTAAACACAAAGAATAGCGCCTGGGCAAATTGTCACTTTCTAACTTTCTGCGCATGGTTATTTAATAAAACATTGTGCTGTGAGATCGGTAAGTGCTCCCATATTACTGGTTTTCACGATCGGTTAGAAAGAATAAGACAACCTCTCCACAATTTGTCTCTAAAATTGGTATGGTACGCTCCCCTCAACCACTGTTCGGAGTCCATGGTAGAACTGCGCCGTGTAAGATGTTTTGTTCCTCCCTCACTGCACAAGTGCACGAAAATGCGCGGAACCTAGAAGGAACCACGAAGCGAGGTGTTTATAGTAGGGTGGCTCGTGTTTAGCTTACTTCATTATGTTTCCCTGCGTTTTGGTGTGGACGATAAAACAACAGTAAGAACGCAATAATGCTATTAGCAAAGTGAATACGAATCGTACGGCGTGTACTGAAATGTTATCCAAACAAACGCTTTCCTATTCGATGTACCGTCATAGAGCAGATTGCGTTGCGTTACACAGCATTGTGCGCTATGCCGTCCGAACAGCCCGCGCTGCTCGCCTATGTTTGGTTCCTCGCGGTTCTAAGCGCCCGGTGTGGACTCAGCTTTATTTACAATAATTGTTGTTTAATCTAGAAATTTTGGTGTGATTCAAGTGTTATAAACTTGAGTCTTATGTCACTCCTGATTGTTGAAGCCAGTTTCTTTGGAAAAATTGCCAATTTATGGACGTTTATTTGATTACCTGTGAAACTTCACATGTTTTTTTCAAAGACGACGACCCCCTATTCTCTCTCTCGTTTCCTTTCCAGAATAATCGTTCAATTTGAATAACAATTCAAATTAATCTTGAAAGGGGAAGTTCCGTTTGTTATGGTTTCGCTTTACTCATTTCGATAATAAATCTATACATCAAGTAAGCAATAAGAAAAACAACATTGAATAGTATTCCGGTAGAAAGCTATCAATCGATCTTCAAATAAAAGCTTTTCGTAAAGTTCTTTCTTGATTAACAAAAAGAAATATTTCTTTTTTTTTTGTTTTTAATAAAGAACAAAACAAAAAAATCTTCAGTTATGACATTAATCGTAGGTCAGTTTAATAAAGTCTAGGATTATTTTCGGTAATTATCCCCATAGGAAAGTTAGTTTAATTACGTGTTATCTAGATACATCGTTGAGGAATAAATCTTTGATGAAATAAGCCACCAAAATAGCAGATGCAAGAAACTTGTAATGCTGCCAGGTTTTTGCTCGCTTAGCTATAATAAATCACGTTTTTTCCCTCTATTTATTCATTTACTACTACTACGACTACTGTTGTTGTTGCTGTGGGGTAAAATCATACAAATAAGACAAGAAAAATGGTTTCATTTACAATTTTCTTAGTAAAAATTTGTGGATATTTGTGGGGAAAATTGTAAAATTCAAATAATATTTGAGAGTAGTAGAAGGGTTTGGTCGGTTATAGAAATAGTGGATGAACTACTATTACTACAATGTCAATCTCCAGGGAAGATCTCGGATTTCAATTGCTTGGTGGATTGTTAGAATGCGATTTTTATATCTATAGATATACACACACACATATACCTTCATAAATCCAACTTGATATTGTAAATGAAAACGTGAATGTACCGTAGAAATGGAACCTAGATAGAAACGATATATAAATTTCATGAATATAATAGAAAAACGGACGGTTTCTGGGAATTTATGCAACATAAACTTCCGTCAAAAAATGTTAAGAGGACGTGTGAACCTGTAACGATTGCACATCATCATCATCGTCATAATAGTTTCTATTCAACGAAAGAAACGCAACATTGACATTATTGTTGGAAATACGAAAATTCTGATGGTATTTTCGTTATTGTAAATCTGGCACGGTGTAAATATTTAGACGCTTACTAATAGAAAATATTCAGTTTGAGTTTTAGATTGTTTCGTTGTAAAATAAACTCCACTTCTGCTACAACACACTCACACAACTTGTCTTTGTCATCAACGTATTTGCCAGCAGCAACAATAGAAAACGGGAATACTCACTTGTGTCTCTTTCTCGTATATCCCCAGTGATTATTCGTAAGAAAAAGCTACAAACGTACTGTTTTTTTACTGTAAACGACTCTCCAATGTTTAAAACATTATACAACATAGCAAACGGATGGAAGACAAGCTGGGTGGTTTATTTTCGGTTTTTTTCTAGCATTATCTGCATAGAGCGACAGATGGAAGTATGAAAAAAAAAAGATTAAATTTATTACCCAATAGAATTTTGCATAAATTTTTCTAAAAACCACCATCCAATCTTTATTCAAAAAAAAAACAACTTTTTTCTACTTGTTGTTTATGTCTTGTATTATCATCTAACATTCTATATGAGATCTCGTCATCTTCAACTACCACCAACAGCTATTTTATATAACACGTTCCGTTGAAATATCATCCTCTGTACATACATGTATAGGGGTGGTTTTTT